>JALLPE010000839.1:0-14506 GCA_036940025.1 Conticribra weissflogii | reverse complement strand
TTCCAAGACAGTTAGCCGCAAGACCTGCATATCATTTGAGTACCATACAGACAAGGTGATGGCAGAATATTTGATGAATGCCGAAATTGATGATGATATAGGTGATAGCGATGACGAATGCGACGACCTCCTTGCAGAATTAATTGGCAGCGATGGCCAATGCGCCTCTATGATTGAAACCAACCATGACTAGGTCGTTTTTCCGGTTAGATTTTCATTTTAGTCGAAAGAACACGGGGAAAGTGAGCATGTAATGAATACTCCTTCGAGATAAGTAATTCTAGATAACTCGGTCAATAGGAATAAGAATTAATGGAGTCAATGGTCACAATGCTACACTCTCCAAATAGAAGAAAGTTGAACAACTCAGAAAGACAACTAGTGATGTCGTCACTTATTGACATCATTGTTTTGTTTAATGTTGAAGCGGGGAAAATCGTTTCAACACTAATGCGAACAAAAGAAAAGGTTGTATGAATACGGCGATTAGAGAATGACCGAAGGTAATGCAGGTGAAATGATGCCAAAAATATTACAAGCAAGATAAAGAGAGAGAAAAAAGCAAAACGCCGAAAAAGGATTGGTATGACTGGCTTTGCCAAGCACGGATTACGTATCACGCTATGCCACAAAATTGTATAGAGCAAATCGCAAGTATTTCGATTCTTTTCTTAGTGGAGACCATGTGAAAGCAGCAATTGATTTTCAAAGATTATACCATCTCTGAAACTAGTTCGCACCAGCTTCAATATGATTGACTCTAAATATATTATATGAAAGTCTAAATGAGTTGTAAAAGAAGTTATAAAATAAGAAAGCTACCTCTTGTTACACTTTAGGCCTGATCGACGTAGATCATGGAAAGGTTCCTAACTTCTATCCTATGAAGATGCTCGTATTTTCGATGAATTCCACTTTTGGAATCAATCTGCTTGCATCACAAAATCGTCTCGAACTCTTAGGAAAACATTACGTTGGCGGGAAATCAGGGAGGTCTTCGCGGCGGCAAAAATTGAAAATTGTGAGGATTTCATCTTTAATAAGATAAATTTCACAATTTTCTTCTCCACACCCTGGAGCGATGAATATCCGCTAACCCGCACACGAAAGGTACCATGAATTTACCATCTAAGGTCTACCTATCGCGTCCGTTCAATTGTGCCCACAGGACTGCCTCCATCTATTATTATTTGTGCGCAACATGGCCACGACCCGCTTGGTCTCTCCTACTTCAATGCACAATTCAAATACAACATTTTGGCCTTGCAGAAACGAAATAAGAATTTCGTTGCAATGGACTTTCGCGACTGTAAAAAACGTGAGTCCACCTCGAATTTCTCGCGCAAGGCTCCATCTGTACGGTGTACCACGACCTCAACTTGACGGGGTCGCTTCCATCTTCGATTCTATCTTCTCGTTGCCTCTTGTCCTTGTCATCTATCTTCAGGAAATGTCGGCTTGTGTTATTCTTGAACCAGATAGTTGAGCAATAACTTCATTTTTTAGTGGTTGCTTGGTTGAGCACATCAATACTATGAAAGTTATAATCCTACATGATAATTACGACGCCGTTTCCTTGGGACTTTTCCCCATATCTAACGGACAGCAGATTGAATCAGGACTAGAGAAGAAATAGGGATCGCAAGTAATGTAGTATCAGTTTGTGTATCGTTCTACGCAATATCTACACCCAAATGACATTCCATTCCATGATCTTCCACCATTCAACAAGAAACAACAACATCGTCATCGCCGAACTATCATGTCTACCTCGAAAAGATCGAAGTAACATCCCCCACCGCCGTCCCAAACGAAATACACAACAAGACCAACAACGCCCCAGCATTAATCCCCTCTTGCAACCTCTGATCGATCTTCCTCCCCGCCGCCGCCTCCGCCAACACGAACAGCAATTGCCCTCCATCCAACGCCGGCAACGGCAGCGAGTTGACCACCGCCAAATTGACCGATATCGACGCCGCGAATGCGACGATGGTGGCAATGTCTCTGGACGACACCACCTCGCTTCCCGTGGAGATGACTCCGATGGGTCCGCTCATGGATGTTCCGGCCGGGAGTCCTTTCCCGAAGAGTAGGTCGAGGAGGAGTCCGAAGATGGATTTGGCCGTTTCCGACGTGATTTCATAGACGGCGAGAGAGGATTTGGTGATGGCGTCGAGTACGTTGGTGGCTTTGATCATGTCGGTGCGGAGGTAGTTGGGTGCGAGCATGACTCCGATGGATTGGGGGCCGGTGGGTTGGCCTAGGGCGTCTAGTTTTCGTTTGGGTGCGACGGTGACTGTTTCTGGTTGTTGTGGGGTGTTGATGTTGTTGTTGGTGGCGATGGCGGTGGTGTCGCTTTTGCCGTGGAGAATGGTGAGTTTGACGGGTTCTCCTTCCGGTGTTTCGCGAATGGTCGAAATGACTTTGGATATTTCTTTTTGGGAGGCCCACATTCCTTTGTTTCCGTCGGTGACGGCGGATGTGATCATATCTAGTTGTGTTTTTTGGTCATACATCGAAATCGTCAGAGACATGGACATGTAAAAGAAACGCACATGACACACAATAAAACCATATCCAACATGCCACGTGAAAAAGAAAATAATTTAGCCGAATCCAACCGTAGCCAACCAATGCAACATCCATTATCAATTAACATTCTTGTGGTGTCTCACCATTGACCCCGACGATGACGTCCCCTTGAACCAACACCCCGAACGCCGGACTCTCCGGCCCCACCACCGAACTGACCACCGCCCCGCTCTCGAACACCGGCCGAGGCAAGCCTCTCCCTTCCGTGACTTCCCCGAAATAACACGCGAACGCCAAGAGTATGTTGAAAACGACTCCTCCGGAGAGGACCAGGGCGCGTTGCTCCCACGGACGGTTTTGAAGTAAGTCGGGATCGTCGGAGTAGGTTATTTCCGGTTTGGTCGTGGCGACTTGGAGGATTTCGAGTTTGGATCTCGGATCTAGGTTATTCAGGGTGTCTTCGTCGGCGGTGGTACTCGTGATTGTTGCATCGTATTCAGCGCCTTTGTTATTGTCGAAACCATCATTGTTCTTCATCCAAGGAAGGGCGTCGAACCACGAACCCTTCTTCCCCATGGTGCCATTCTCACTCGATTCCAACCGGCGCACCTCCTCTTCCGCCCCCCGCAACTGCCCCTCCAGCCTCCTCTCCGCCCACTTCCCCAACGCCCCCAACGTCAAGGCATTGGCCACAAACGACCGGGCTGCGACGTTCTCCAGCACTCTCTCCCACGCGGTGATGGATTCCTCTCGCAACCGCAGCTTGAGCGCTTGGTTCTTCGCCAACCGGACGGCATCGTCCATTTCGTAGGCCAAGGTCCGATTGTAATTTTCGGGGAAGCGAACGTACCCCCCGAGCGGCAACGCGCGGAGGCTGAATTCGATGTCGTCCGCCTGGGAATCCGCGCTCTCTCTCTCCTCGTCGGGCGTCTCGCCGGCGATCCACCGGTAGTCGAAGACGTACTCGTCGCTCCCGTTCGTCGTCGTCGTCGTCGTCGTCTTTTTTGTCCTCCGCACTCCCGCGATCCGCGGCCCCACCCCCACGCTGAACTCGTCGACCCGAATGCCCAGGCTTCGCGCGGCGAGGAAATGGCCCGCCTCGTGGACGAGGATGACGAAGGCCAATACGGCCAGGGAGCCGAGGGGGGAGGAGAGGGAGGTCAGGGCGGCGGCTGCGGCGGGCAGGGCGGACAGGGCGGAGGAGGAGGACGTGGGTCGTGGTTGCCATCGTCGCGGTGGTGGTCGTGAGGAAGGCGATGGCCACGGCGACGGTCTGACGGCGATGGCGTTGGTCCGGCGGGACGACGACGAAGAAGAAGGAGGGCATGTCCGCGAGATGGACGATGATGAGGCCGTCCGGGGTTGAAAGGACCGCGCCGACGGGACGACGAGGAGCAGTAGGACCGCGCTATTGGAAAGCTTCATGGTTTTCGCGGGCGATGACGGCGGGGTTGGATGACGGGGAACTGGCGATGGTAGTTGGTGGTAAGGTGTGGTAGTTAGGGATGGATTGTCGTTTCCGGACGGCAGTTCTCAACCAAAGTGGACCAAGAATTTGGAAGAATGAAAAGTCATGACGATGACGACAAAGATGACTCGCGTCGACGACGAGAACAAAAAGAAGAAGAAGAAGATGATGATGAAAGAGAAGAAAATCGCATTGGATGGCGCAAGGCTGGAGTTCTTCCATGGTACCGTACTGTATCATACCAAATAATAGAGGAAGCACATACGAGACAAAGTAGTTAGACTACGATTGGGCACGCCACGTCATTCAAAAATCGATAGTCATAGAACAATCAAGAAAAAATTAATTAAAAAGATAAGTATATTTTTATTTCCGTCGTAGTAGAACAATAATGACCGAGAACTCCAACAAAACTGCCGGCGGCACAGACCCGCGGACGACGACACGACAACAACGTACTGCGGTCGAAAAAAACACAAGGAGAAAAAAGAAAAATATCTACCCCACCGTCTTTACATCAAAATATCATTCGTAGAGTGTTACATTTCTTGCCCCGCAGCTTCGTACCAACCACCGACGTCGCACCATGAGCTCCTTCGACAACGCCCCCGGAATGCATCTCCAACATCTCATCCTCGACACCAAGGCGGTGGCCACGAAAGAACAAAAGCTGGCTTGCGTGAGTTGGCAAATCGTCGTCGACGAATGAAGGTTTATTCAGGCCGCAGGCTTGGCTGTCAGTATTCCATTTCGTTTTGGCCTTGGACAGATGCGTCATGATGTGTGTTTCTTCGCAAAGTGTCTGATATCTATCTTGAGATCCGTGATGGAATTCATGCCATTTGCTTCTCACGTTGTGCATTGCTTATTACTTCCACATTCACATTGCACAAATCGCTGAATGTATTGAATATTGATATATATTGATTAACGCCTGATTTGACGCACTATTATTTATTATTCGACGAATTGAAATGCTTCTATCAAATCAACGACGGCTTCGTTGCCATCCTCCTACAAACTTTTCATGTCGATGCAACAATTCGCGAATCGCCTCGATCCTCGATACATACACCATACAACATTCAACGTACAACGTACAACGTACAATATACAACACCGCCTTCCACCAAATATTCATCCATTACCATAATCCATCATGTCGTTTCTCCACACACACACCACAACCCATCCACAGCTCAAAACGCTCCGGACAGTCGTCAAAAATTTGGCCGACCCCCGAAAATCAAACGAGCCCAAATTCCGACAACTCAAACTATCCAACCCCAAAGTCAAGGCCACACTCTCTCCTCTTGAATGTAGGTAAATAACGCTTTGTTAGTTGGGTTGAGGATTCCGGTAGCTAGGCGGAAATCATGGTCAATGGCTAATTGACCTGATAAATTTAGTTTGANAGGTACAATACAAAACTCATTACTTCCCTTATTTCGTATTGAGCAAATTTATTTCTTTTGACTCACTCAACATCTCCCTGTCCTTCGGCACTGGAATACATGAAGGCCATTGGATTTGACGTCGTCCACGATTTAGGAGATAATGGCGAAGACTATTTGAAAATGGCGGAAGGGAAGGAAATTGTAATTTCGGATATGGAAGCGGCGTTGTGCGAGTTGAACAATGCCGTGGATATGGTGTCTCCTTCGTCGACATCAACATTGACATCAACAACAACAGCAACGACAACATCAACAGTATTCGGGGAAGAGAAAAAGACCCCCGAGGGAAATCACGGAACCGTGCTCCGGTGGCAGAGCAGCACTCTCTCGTCCGCAAGCAGTACAGTCAGCTCCGGCTCCTCGGGGAAAATATCGGAAAAACAAAAGGCGCGATTGCTCCTAGAGAAAAAGAGACAGCAGGAAGCGGAGGAGGCGAAAAAGGCGAGGCAGAGGACTTCCGATTTGATCAGGCAAGGTGAGAACTGACTTTGACATAGAGAATGATGCACATCATCGAAAGACTTCTTTGGACTTGTTGCGAGAGCTCCCGTCGTGTTATGTGTCATGTGTCTCGTGAGGTTCAATTTATTTCGCTTCATTTCATTTCACTTGGTTTCGTTTCTTTTGCACTGACGTTTGTTGCATTCGTCGTTCAGACAAATATGTCAGGGAAAATGACGAAAATTGGACTTCCAAACAAAGTGCCGCGTGTGTCAAGAGCGGGACCGGAATCAATACGTTTCGAGACAGGTACGGGGAAAGTTAATGAATTGGACGTCGTGGGTGGTATTCTGTCGGTTAGGATAGAAAAGCAAGGTCGGGATTGCCTTGGCAATCATTTTTGTGAAGTTTTGAGAGCGTCATCCGAAGATTCCGAGGAATATATGGGTGCGTTCGGTCGTATTTTTGTAATTCAAGAGATTATATTATATTGCGGTATTGTGTCATGTTGCACGCCAATCGTCAACGGACAAAATAGAATAACAAAACTGCAACTGCCCTCCACTCCACATGTAACATGATTTTGTGAGAACGTGACAATAGAATTGAACCCGGCTGATTATTTACCATATTCCCGTGCAGGCAAAGCAGCCAAATGAAAAAATAAACAGATCAAATAAAATAATGCGCATCCATCATAGCTACACAATCATTACCATGCTGTTTTCCTCCGAAGCTCTGGCGCCTTGAACTCGCTGGTACATAGTAACCCACCTCATCCATGACACTGATGATGATACATGTATTAATGATCTTGGACCAACGCTGGTTTATAGAAACTAATAAAATCATGATGTGAAGTAGAATTTTCATTGTCACTTCCTTGGACATAACACCATTACGTGTTGCAATCCCCTACGCACCACCATTCCGTCCAAAAAACAGACCAAAATCTGAGTAAGATTATCACCAACCATTGCCATCATCGTAATTATTATCTATTGGAAACGGCCACCTTCACGCGCCGCTACGACTTGTCCGCCCTTTTGGCTCCCCCCGCACTGGTTTTCCTCGCTCGCTTTGTCCCTCCGTCTAAGCCGCCTCGACATCCCATCAATACCGCCTAGACGCAACATGGAGGTGATTGATTGCGATTCATCATATTGTCCAGAACAATTTCAAAAACAAACAAGTTACGTAAAAGATGTTGCATGAAAACAAATATTAAAATGAAACATAACATAATATACAGAGAGCATGATTGAACATTGCAACGAAGTCAGAGCAAAACAAATTAAAAAAAATGTATCTAAATGCAAAAAGAAAACTATCGATCAACAACGGACGACAACAGCAGCATCAAACAAATGGCGATAAGAGATTTGAGGAAAGGAAAAGTTGACGACACTCCGGCGTACCTGCTGTGCCAAAACCTCATTCGTTTTCCGCAATAAGACCTCCTCTTCGTGGAGAATCTTGAGCGTGGATATCATGGAGGCGCATTCGCGTCGTAAATGTTCCAACTCCTGTTGGTGCTTAGATTCGTCCATGTTTGTGCTGGTGCGTAGGGCGGCGGCCATGGATGTGTTTTCCTTTGTCTCTCGAATTATAGAGCGGGTGTCGTCGACCTTCGCCGGGTCCAAATCTTTCCCACTTTTTCTGCTCAAATATCGAAACTCGACACTCAAATGGGGTTCAAAAAAGGTGTAAAAACTATTTTAATCTCTTTTCTGTCCTCTCTGGCGAACATCTAATCTCCTCTACACTTACAAAAGCCAAGCCACTATGGCGTCGCCGCTCTTAGAACACACGTCCAAGGCAGCCTCTTCAGCTGCAACAGCTCCTTTCTCCGATGAAATCACTTCTTCTGCCGCGGGATCTTCAACCGCAGCCGCAACCGCAGCCGCAGCCGCAGCCGCTCCGACGAAACCCGCCGCCGATTCCGCGGAGGGTTGCCGAGCGTGCGGGAAAGATGACGACCACGCGAATCTCTTATTGTGCGAGGCATGCAATGATGAATATCATACGTATTGCCTGAATCCTCCTTTGTCCTCCGTTCCCGAGGGAGATTTTTTCTGCGGTGCGTGTTGTAGTCGTGTGAATTTTGTAGCTGTTTACATCCGTACAACATTTTCAACGTGTTTTGTATTAATTTGTATCCTTATTATGTATAATACCTCTTGTTCTACAGTGAAGTGCAAACACATCCACTCCTCCAAAAACGACGACGGCCTCGACTCCCTCGTCTCCGCTCTTCCTCCGAGCTTCACGTCCCGCTTCGGAGAAATCGTCTGGGCCGCCGGAGGAGTCGGCTTCGGCTGGTGGCCCGCCTGCATTTACGACCCCCGCCTCACCGTCGGCGGCGCGAGGCAGTTGGCTCGCAAAAATCTGGGGAGGAAGCACCTCGTGTATTTCTTCGAGTGCAACGATGCCCCGTTTACCGTGTTGAGTGATCATCGATTGACGAAATGGGAGGAGGGATTTTTGGAGGAGTACGACTTGGGAAAGATTGCCAAGTCGAGTAAGAGTCGGAGCATTTCGTTTGAAAAGGCCTTGCATGTTGCCATGTTGGAAAATGGGAGGCCCATGGAGTTGAGAATGGATTGGAATCATCAGGGGGCGGTGGCCAATCAACCGAAACTTCCCAAGGGAAAACAGAATATCATCAATTCACCAATCAATGAGAATCAGAATCCGAATAAGAAACAGAAGCCTTCTCCGCCGATATCTCCCAATAAACACGTGGACGCTGCAAAGGTTGCTTCTTCGTCGTCATTACACAAACCCGGTTACGTTTCTGTCGGACATACGTTGCAATCAACTTCATTGAACCGAGAGAACATGTCTAGAGCCGTCACTTCTCTTGCATCGCAGGATAAGGCAAATGCAATCGAACCTTTGGAGAACGGAACTTTGGTATGCAAAATACTGAGAAAGAAAACACTTACGCCAACACAGACGTCATCCTCTTTTAGCGTTGCGGATGCCCTGCGCACGGATGGAATGCACTTCAGCGAGAACATTGGATTTGTAACCCTGCCATCTCGTCGATCTGCTACGTATAAGCACATCCGGCGAGCAATCGAGACGGACTTGGACGATGATTATTTCGAAATAAAAGACGGAAAACGGAGAGGATGGAAGTTTTACGTGCCGAAATTGGGGCCGGTCAGCATAAAGCAAGAGGAAAAAATTGGGCCAGTACTGGAGTTTCTGAGGAGCACTACTAGTGATGCATTATTGGGTGATGGATCGGCCTCCAATCCGCTCAAAATTGTGATAATAGATTGGTGACTATCACTGACTTCCCATCACTTTCTTCAATGTAATTCCTCCATAATGTTGACTTCATTATGAGCATTCGTTGACATAAATGAAAACGATGATCATTCCGAACACGTCAATGATCTCTCAATTCGTCCTCTTCCATCTTGATAATAATTCTGACGAGGATTCCTTTGCATGCAGATAGCGTATATTAATACTGTAGTAGACTGTAGTGTTAAAAAATAATCATAGTTTGTTTGATTAATTAGTTTTCCCTGACTTTTAAGGATCTACTCGTTAGTGTTGCGCAGTATGTCAGAGTCCATTGCGTGTACCATGAGCAGGAGAGGCACGGAAGCGCATCCGCAATCAAACCATGCCACGCAGCAGTGGCAGCTCATGTGTCTCATGTCTCATCATTTCTAAATTCACGTTGATGTCCTATGCGAATATCTTCGTCTGCTTCAAGTGCATTGTGTTGGATTATGGCTTTTACACCCATATGCGCTCGTCGACTTTGTCTCCGTTTAAGGTTGAAAATTGGCGAATCGCTCATTGCATGTACGGAGAGAATTGCATCGAATAGCAGATTGCGTCAATTCCCCTCGTAACCCTCCACAAAAGCTATGAATTATTGGCCACCCACTGTTCTACCCAAACCTGACACCTCTCGGCATTAGATTCCAACTCTTCTACTGTATTCGATGGAACCTCCTGCACAATTTCCAATGCGTAACTTTCCCTCGCTTCATCCAACACCACTTGCATAATTTCGGCTTCCAAATTTTCGCTCCTCTTCTTTTCGTTGTACCCTCTCTCCGTCAGTCTATCGAATAAAACATCCGTATTGGCGCGTAATACCAATACCAAGTCGAACCACCTCTCGGGAAAAAGCTCGCAGGAGTGATAATCCGCCACGATACCTATATTTTCCTCGGCGCATTCCTGAAAAATTGTTTCCATCAGGTCGAGGAGTTTTTCTTCGTCGAGGATGTGAGTGTCGAGGGTGGAATCGTGGCCTTCGTAGCATTTGTGTTGTTGGATCAATTCTCCCACGTTTACGTGCCGAAGGCCTGTTTTTTCCTAAAACGTCAAAACGATCGAAACATCAATATGGTAGTTCGATCAAAGTACAAGAAACAATTGTTGAGTGAGGATGTCGATATGTCTGAAGCAATGGAAATAAAACATATTCGCACCGCAATTAATGAAGCCGTTACAGTTTTTCCAGTTCCCGGAGTTCCAGTCACTAGAATATTCGGCCGCTTCCGCTCTATTTCGTCGGTGTCGCTCATGTTCTGCTCTAATGAGACACTCGAATAAAAAACTTGAGATGGGTTGTAGGATTATTATGGTTGATAATGGAGATGTGTTTGATGTAGAATTATTTATGTACCATATAGTATGGTAGGTACCATACGATGCTCTAGCTGCACAGAGTAGAACAAAAAGACAGAAGGGGACAATAAATAATCATAAAAAAGAGAGCCAGACATAACGACGCAGGCAGCATTCCACGTGGAATCAACACCCACATCATCAATGCATGGCAAATAACTATTTGATTCACCCCATTTTCTCATTAAAATTGCTGTTATAATTTTGAAAACATCTGAGACAGACAGTTCATACCCAGTCAAATGATTATCCAAAAAATCACATTGTCTCAATCAGTGCATGATATTATGGTGAGTCTCATAAGGAGTTTTTATTTATTGGGTTGAGGCTTAAACCTGATATCTCAAAGGTATTTGTTAGTGTAAAATGTACTTGCTGATTGTTATTTTGCTGTAGACTATCAGTATTGAGAATTTGGTTTAGAAATACTAAAATCCTTTTTAAAAGAAGGCATTGATCCATAATTGATAATGATCACCTGCGATGCCTTGTCATACTTTCTCACACAAAGAACTAAGTATAAATAATTACTTTAGCACCTAAGAGGTATCATGTAACTATTGCTAATTAAATCTTGCTCTTCCTTTTCCTTTCTAATCAAATTAAGATAATGAAACCTAAAAGTTACCATGCAAGTCTTGCTGATGTTGAAGAAAGTATTGAAAGATACACTGTACAAAACAATAGGTCAATTGTTTGGATTGGGGCAGCAAGCATCTCTACCAATGCATTGATAGATCTAAAAATGGCTACAATCTCAATATGCAGCTTAATCAACAATGTATGTCACCATTTCAGCCAGGCATCAATATCTAGGCTGTGCATCATGATTCTACCTTCAATGCGTAGAAATTGATATGGTTTATATATTTCCACAGGAGGCATCACAGCCATTGCTACACATTACAATCATCTGGATTAGCACAAAATCAAACAAATGGATATAATGCTAATGTAAGGGTGAAGTCTTAATGACTGAATGGACTTTTTTATTTTGCCACATCTTGCCAAAAAAATCTCTAGAAAAACAAATGACTACTTGCATATTTCAAATCAAAACACAAGGATAGGATAATACCAAATACAGTCTTTAAAAATTGCATTCCCAAACTGATACAACAGACTAAATACTAGATTAGTACAACTATCCTTTCACAAAAATCTAGAAATTCTGAGACCAACTGACATGTATTGTGAAATATTAATGTTTAATGTTCAAATTCCTCCTAAACACCAATTTAGGTGCAAGTGCAAGAACTTTCTTTTGTCATCTTCCACTATGTAAATTTGGTTATTCTTTTATGCTAATTTCCTTAACATGAAAAAATAACTTTTCAAAGAAGTGCAAAAACGAAGAAAGATAAAATAGAGTTTTTACATCTATAGTATGCAAATCATCACAAAGTTTTCACTTCAAAAAATATTAGCTATAAAAAATTTTTAAATTATTTTTGTAATCTTCAACTTTATTTCATTTTAAATCACTGTCATACTAGACTAAGATGTGGTATGATCAATCATAATCATGAAAAATGATACTGCTAGTACCAAGTACCAATTTAACATTTGAAGGAATGCACACATTGAATCAAATCATTGAAATACCAGTGATGGAATAACTGAAATTAGGTGTAAATCTAAACTATAAGCATATCCCTATGGTAAAAGTGAGCTAGCAGCACAAAATTTTACAGCAAGAGCAAAAATCTACTCGCCCTTGAATGCGTTACTAGAAATAATAAACTATTTTTATATTTTTACAGATGAATATTTGTATTGTGAATATGGAAACACATTGAATGAAAATATTCAAAACTTATCACTCAGACACATCATGATAGGAATGAATAAAATTATGTTCAATTGATGCCAATTCAACTGACAACTTTTCTTTCTCAAACAATATAAGCTATTCTTTGTCAAAAGCAATGATAAAGATATCAATTGGCATAGAAATTTGTTCTTTCGCAATTGTTCCTATGGACCAAGGTTATTTGAAGTGAAATTCGCACTCTCAAGTGTAGAAGGACACATTTAATAATTATGTACTAAATTTTATCATGATCACTGATCCGCCTGGGATTCTCATTTCCCTATTTTTGGCATATGAGAAGTATCTTTTGGTTTTGTCATCACCGTTGCATCAGCAACCAGACATGATAAACCGCTGATATATTATTCATTAAACAATTGGATTCCATAAATTATTGCATTGGTCGTTGATGAGTTGAGATCAAATATGAAACTATTAGATAATACTTTTATTGATCACAGAGATACGCAACCAATATTTCGATGACAAGGAGACAGTGAAAAATTCATGTTGTGCTTGATCACCTGGGCATTTGTCAGCTATATTTTCTGCACATTGTGCAGTTGTTTTTCCGTCAAGAAGTGCATAACATTTTCGCCACCAATGTTGCTAAAGCCACCACCCTGTAATAATTTCAAATATTTTCTTAATCATCATATGCACCTGGACCTTCCTCTCCAAATTCACCTTCCCCTGGAGATGTTAAACCACTCCATCGGCATAACCACAATGCGCCTTCATATGCTGAAAAACGACTACCGGAAACTAAAAATGCTCTTGCAATGCTAGGTCCCACACCAGCGTACAAACCCCAAAATCCTTTGGTCGACCACAAATTCTTCAAGGTTTGCAGTGCTCCTTGCTTTTGAGTTATTTCGCTTGAATGAGGTGGGATGAGTTGTCCTTGTACTCCAGCACGAACACAGTCAAGAGGGAATGTGAAGGCCCATGCAGTGGCACCAGCGCAGCCTCCTGCCATGGGAATTGCTAAGGATGTAATGGACGATTTGCTATCTGAATTGCCTCTCAACCTTTCATTATTCCCATACCCGCTGAAGAGGTTTCCAAATTGAAACAACAACTTTTGGAACTCACACTTGTATCCTTCATAGCAGAAAAAATATGTTCCTACAAAAGCTGCTTCTCGAATGGTATTGATGACATGTCCAGTGTACAAAATGGTGGCACCGTGAGTGGAAGCAAGAGTCTTTGCACAGTGGAATGAACTGGTAAACTTTCCTTTCGGTCGTTTCGTTAGATTTTCCGTTTGCAAGGTTCCTTTCTTCTGAGATATTAACTGTTGGTTCCTCGACTGTTTTTCTTTTTCCCTTGTACTTTGCACATTATCCAATTGCATCTGAGTTTTCAAAAAATTTTCCGGAGTAGTGACAATACCAAATATTGGCGCACCCATCATTCCACTCAAAGCATTACGATAATCCCATCCATCGGTGCCACGAAAGTGGTTTTGACGAAAGTAAGAATAGCTGGTGAAGCTGAGAGTATTGACAATGGACAGGGAAACGAGAGGAGGCCCTACACCTTTGTAGATGGAAGAAAGGCCTTCAGTTCTCAAAATATGACGCAGAAGAGAGAGCGGTGAATGTTTGCTGCTTGACGCCGACCTTGTCTGCATACGTGTTTTGACCAAATCAAGAGGAAACCCTAGCAACGTTCCAACCACTCCAGCGGCGAATCCACCTAAAGCTTCCTCTTTCACTTGAAATAAGACAGGCCTTTGGGCGCTGGCGGTGTTATCGGGTTTTTGTTTGGAATCGTGCATATTTTTTGACGAATGAGAGTCCAAAATTTGCAAATCCGTTTGCATGGTTCAACGAGTGACGGCGTTGCGGGAGCTTTATGCGTGATTGGCGAAAGCCTGGAGATCGTGGGAGTTAATTCGTCGCTGGGTCACGATTTGGGCGCGGATGCTTGCGAGTTGGTTGTTGCCATGGCTGTTCAGTTATATGTTTTAGCAGCTAAGCGACCACTGACAACAACTAGCACTGTTGCAACATACAATACCGGGATTTTGTGCCGTCGACGATCGCCGTCTAATGTGTTGATTTTAAACGCTCTTTTTTTTTTTTTCTTCGTTCTGTCCAGAAACATATGTATTTTATTTTG
>JALLPE010000838.1:0-14439 GCA_036940025.1 Conticribra weissflogii | reverse complement strand
TTTTATTTTCTTCTATTCGCTGATCAATTATTTCGTCTTCTCAGTAAGACTCAAAGATAGGACAATTTTCTCAGTCGCAACACTTCGCCAATACTCTCTGTTCTCCATGGTGAGGGCTTAGTCCCCGTGCGACCTATTATTTTACCCGATAGGTTTGTTTTATATGGTTTCATCAGCCAGATTCATTCTCCAAAGCCGCTCCTTTCCAGTCAACGAACTCCATGGCAAATGCCAACATGATGCCAGCTCCAAAATCAACACGTCATTACACCAGACAGGGTGTCGCGGCAGCAGCTCGTCTCATCTCCCTCGAACCCATAACAAACGAAGTGATCGAAAAATGGTCTACTGCACTTAATAATTATCCGGCAATGCTGGCAGCTAAAAAAGGAGAAAAGTTAGTCAAATTGGACAAGAAACTTGATAAAATTGCATCAACATGGCAGAGCTCCCTTGGCAAAGCTGCTGACGCACAATCAGATGAACCCGTCCTGACAAAGGCACAACTACTAGACAACATCATTGAGTGGAAATTTCTTAAGGGCAAACCTCGCAATGCATTGAAACCATTACTCAACTCGAACTCTGATGTTACCATCCAAGAATGCTCCCGTCGGGCGTTTGGGATAGCCAAGTCGATTCGACAATGTGGTCCCAGCCACGAACACTGGGACGAAAGCAACAATGGCATATCAATGGCAATTTCAGAACTATGCAATCTCAAAGGAATCGGACCTGCAACCGCTTCTGCAATATTAGGGATGTATCGCCCGGAAATTTTTGCATTTATGGATGATGAAGTAATTGAATGTTTGTACGATGGGAAGAGGGGATACACTATGAAAATTTATTTGGATGTCAATGGACGCTGTAGGGAATTAGCAGAGCAGCTGGAGAATAAGCGTGGACAATTTTCAAATGACGGAAGTGATGATGTGAAATGGACGCCATACAGAGTGGGTCAGGCGTTATGGACTGTTGCAACTATGTCAGCTACGAAAAATGAAGAATTATTGTCTCAAATTTTTGAGAACGATGAAAGCAAAACAATTCAATGCAACGTCACAGAGGACTCTAAAATTGAAAGAAAGCGGGGAAAGAAAGGAGATTCTACGGCCAGAAGGAAGCGTCGGAAACCTTAACGATGAATTTGTCTGTATATTGCCATTCGGCGACAATCGAACAAAGACGGTGTCTGTCTTTCCTCGCTATTTTAGGATGAATAATAAAACGTCTACTAAACTTTTTGTGAGGCAAACGTATAATATGCGATCAATTACAATCTGTTGATGCTCATATCTTCCACTAGCTGCTCCAGTTTTTTGACATAAGTGGACACGTGGTGTGTCTGATTTTGGTGCCAAAGGGATTCAAACAGACGCAAATTCAGCCAAACTGACTCAACCCAAGAGTGGTCTCGTGCTTTGTCTTGGATCCATTCCACTGGCAGCATGAAGGCATCTGTTCTGTACTTTTCATCCACCAACAGCAACTTATCACCTACGGAAACAGCGTTGGGCGGCAGGTATGTTACTATGTCCAAATCGCTCTCTATTCTTAGTGTCTCCTCTGGTAGCCATTTCTCTAATTTTTCTCGCTCCTCCAATCCTTTGCAGAATCTCGGTCCAGCTAAAGATGTCGCCCTAGTCACGATATAGCCTCGTTTGCGTAGTTTGATTGCCACTAGCATAGCCACCGCTCCTCCCAAACTGTGCCCGCAAACCTCGATCGTCGCGTGATGGCTCATCACGCTCCCAACTTTCGGTTCCTCTCCGTCAACCACGATTCCCCTCTTATCTACGAGCATAGGGGGAGGCACTAGTAATGGCATTACATCTTCCACTATCCGATTGGCATGCTGATTGAAACCATAATGAACGTGACACCCCAGTTCCTCATCATAGACAAACCACGTTTTAAGGCACGTTAACACATCCGCCAAAAGCGTTGTTCCTCGGCAAAATATTTGTTGACGGGTTTCTCCGTTAGAAAAGATTTCGTAGTAAAGATAATAGCATTCTCTCTGATTGAAGAGATTGATATCAATTTCATCATTTTTCAGGTCGATGATGTGATCGTTTCTAGTCCACTCTCTCCTTTTTGCATTGTCGTCAACGGGGTCGGCATTATCCTCGTCATCACCTATATCATTGCGGAATTGTTTGAGATAATCGGGAATATTGATGGAAAATAATGGTTGGGTCAAATCCCGGACTACCAAGCCACCATTATACCCCCTATCCACGTGCCATTTACGCAAGTCGTCCAATTCGTCCTTAACACTTTTCTTCGAGCCTACGAGCCCCGCTCGTGTGATTGTTTCAATAAGACGAGGTAAATTGTATGTGTGATACATATATGGCGCTAACTTAGTGTATTGCCTCTTTGACTCGTCTTCGGTGGCATCGACTGAGAGGAGACCGGAGTCCTTGGCGGGGATCAGCGTTGACAGTTTTTCTCGGCGGATGTATCTTGTGTAAAGCGACGCCGCTGCAGTTGCCGCGATGGTGAAGGTAAAAGCATGGCGACGGAAACGCGGGAGATTGTTTTGGGGGGCATTATTACTCGAGGAATCGGTGACAATGTACCTGCAAACGGTGCATGATGTCTCCCTCGCTGGAATGAACAAAGTGATCCTTTGTTTTTTATTCAAATAACTTTGTTGGTCAATTCTTGTCAATAACAACATGGTGCAATGGGTGCCTCCTTTGGTTTGCAGCGTTTGCGGGGATTGGCAGCGACTGCGTCACGACTTAGGTAATAGAATCAGTGTTGTGGATTGTGTTGGGGATGGCGAAGAGGGTCAGAGGGGGTTTTCTCTAGAAGAAGATTGTAGGGTACGATATGATACTAAAGTATCGTTTTGTAGAATTGCTTGTATTCCGCATCCAAGGAGACATAACGGGAAATTCGCGACAACATTATTTACGGGAACTCATTCTATTCATAGTGTTCACGGCGTTCACGGCGTTCACGGCGTTCACGGCGTTCACGTTGCATTCACACAGATCGAGATGCTTGAATTCGTTGGCAATACCTCTAGTTGTGATACACATTTTTTTAAAATACACATACGAAAGACAGGTAGAATAAAATATCTTGGAACGAATTCCGAATTTGGTATCATTCGTAAAACTAAGATTCATTCCACAGGTATGGTAGTTATTTCATTCTTTCTAACTCTTTTTCCCCACAATGACGTTCTAAATAAAAATATTACGAGGGATGCTAAATCGGAAAAACGAATTGGAGGAGCACAAGCACAGCATGCTTGTAACCTTTTGCAGCTATACACCGTGATTAGTAACTGACTCGGCACACCGCAATACACACCATCAACATGCCACCCTCTCGCTCAGACGCGACCACAATTGATGCAACAACCACGCCAGGGCCAGCTCGACGGAAAAAAGCTTCCACTCAAAGGTCGGCATCCACTTCCATTTCCAGCTCTGAGACGCCACTCACAGCAATACGATCACGGCGGCGTAAAATCCCTACTACAACCGGAAAGTCATCATCATCTTGTCACCGTAAACGGGATGATGATTTTATCGCCAATTTCAATTCGTCCGATTTGAATTATTCTTTTTGTGATCAGGAAAGAGACAACGATGTTGGTCCCTCCCGCCGAGGTGGTAGTAACGAATATACAGCAGTGTCAGAGGCAAGAAATTCAAAAACGAAATCTACCAGAACCAACATTGGGGTCAAGGGCACGGCAGAATGTAGTGGTAGCAACCTTAGTGGCGGCAGCTGCAGCAGTACCAAAGGAAAGGCAACGGATGGCGTGGAATCAAGAGTTCAATCAGACAAAGAAAACAGCGTCAATCATATCATCAGAGATTTCAGGCATGATACGGAGGGAAAAAAATATACCCGGGACAAATCACCTACAGAGTCTGCAAGCTCGAATGGCTCTAGCCGTGCAATTAGTACTTTGAGGAGGCGAATGGACAAGTCTCAATCTCCAAAAATGGACGACGAAGAAAGTGACACCCTAGGTAAGAAATTGGCAGAAGTTTCCATCAACGAGACTGCGAGCTCAAACTCGAAAATATCATTGAAGAAGAATACAACATCCATCCACACAAACGAGGTAAATAACTTGTGCAATGCCTTCAATGCCGTTGGATGCAATGAGGTGGTAAAGCCAACGACTTTATTAAAGGCAGTAAAACGGAAGAAATATTACTTTCCACCTCTGGGATGCGGCTCTGAATATATTTCAGTTGATGCCAGTGGACATTGCTATGGGAGTCAACCATGCGCCAAATCAGCCCTACAAGAAGCCATCGAAATTTCTAACTCTGCACAATGTAGTGAATCCATTTGCATAGTTTTTACATCATCTCCCAGTCTTGTAGATGCGGTTGCCGTCGCTTCATTTTCTCATTGTGCGCATTCGGCATTGATCTTGCTTGAGGAAAATGGGCCAAAACTAATTGACACTTCAAAGAAATGCCTGAAATTGCTATCTTCTTCATTCAATTCCTCATGTTCCTCAGTTTCGTCGGAGGAGCTTCCGTCCAAACATGTAAAAAGGAACTATACATTGGAGCTAGCACTTCTGAGAATTGCAGTTTACTGTTTAAGAGCGGCACTACCTTACCTGGAAAGCACCTCCATTAGCAACACAATTCACACTTCAGCTTGTCAAGCGGCGGTAAAACTATTTTATCATTGTGTGGTTTCTGCTGGCGACGCATGCCACCACCGATTTCAATCTTTTGCTGCTTCCCTTGCATCACCATCTAAACCTCAACCAACAAATACAAACGAACATTCATTAATTTTAGAGTATGGACTATTTTGCCTTGCTAGCTATGACGGGCTCGGTAGGTTACTCAGATCGTTTCCTTGGCCTGGTTTCCAGTGCGATTATTTGGAGATAGGAGGGAAACGGAGTTATGTTTCTTCGAGTAAAATATCGTGGGAGAACATGTTTCCAGTGCCTTTAGTTGGGGATAAAGGAGCAGTCGAGTCGAAACCGAGGAGAAAAACGACAACTTTGGATATGCCATGTCGTCAAATCAAGAAGATAATCCTTGAAAGTGCAATATGTGCTACTTCGTCGCTCCTTCACATGTCTGTTCTGTCACTTTACGCTGGATCTATCAAAAGTGTGCATTGGAAGGTTCCGAACGAGTTCAGTTTCTCGTCCGATGTCATAACTGAGGTGTGCTCGGGGAAAATCGAGGATGCACCCCTGTTTCAACGTTTATTAACAACTGTGGTCCAGGCATGTGTCGTCGATGCATTATCGACAACTGATGATGTGGATGAAGATTCATCATCATTCAATGCCGATGCACTACGCCATGCCAAGAAAGTATTTCGTGTTATATGGGAGGGTGCTCGATGCGCTGAAAATATTTGCAAAATCCAGGATGGGCCTGCTCTAAGAATTGGCTGCTTGCACCTACAAACTGAAGCAATTGCATTTCTTTTGAGCTGCGTCAGAGCAACAATTGACAAGTTCGCGCGGAAAGCTGACAGAATAACTAATGCAGAGATGGTTGAATTGATGGCGTTGGTAGAACGTGCTTCCTCATCTTCAATAAAATGCGCTGCAGGCTTTGAAAAGGTACTGAAAAAATTGCAAAACGAAACGACAAGAACGAGTGGCGAACTTGTTTACTTTCATGACTATATTGGAACACAACTAGACACCGTCGTGGCACTGCATCTTAGGGTGTCGAAAAAGAGAGCCCTTTTACCGCCGTCGTACTTCGATTATTGCACTTACAGATGCATTCAAAAATGGCGGTTGAACACTTCGGTTGACAATATTGACGCGACATATTCTCTTGCAATGGATACTGATTTGGAGCCAAGGAAAGACAACATTGAGTCGTTGGTGGGGATGGCGACATTTTCACTAGCATATGTTGGTCTTCACTCCATTCATGGTATCTCCCATTCTGAATCGGCGACGGGACTATCACTCGACCTAATCGAAAAAATTGTCGTGAATTTTGAACGCGTGGTTATCCGAAAGAGTCCGTTTGCTTCCCTTAGCCGATGCCGGTCGATGTTGGGAATGCTTGATTTGCCACGAATTACGTCCAAGGCAGTGAACGCATTACATTTGGAAAATCAAGGATATCATGGGAAAGAATCATATTTAGGTGCAATTGTATCTATCATGGGCCGATGCCTTGCACCTCTCGATTTGACATTAGCAAAGGAGACGAGTGATCAATCTCAAATCTTGGAATTTCGACTTTCAGCTGCAGACAACTACTCTAAATCTGCAGCATTGGTTTTGATTCCTCTCAACAAACTTGGGTCTCTCACTAAAGGTCTAGTCAAAAAATATTCTGATGAGGCCTGTCTACTATTGAAGAAATCATACAACATTCTAATTTCAATTATAAACACGACGGATCATACTTCGTCGCTTGCTTCATCTGCGGAAATATTTGCCAAGGTGAGAAAGTCGTCATTCGTCAGCTTAATTTTTATATTTGTCTCAAATTCGCCGTAAATTTCCTGACCAAATTTTTTCCTCAGTCGAGCGCTTACATCAGCAAGATATTGGCTGAAAATATGGTAAGTGATGAAATCATCGATAATCGTTCACACAAAGGCGACCTATTTGTTATCTGACTCTATTGTTATTATACCGCGACCGCAGGAAAATGATTCATCTCTTCAGCAACAGATATATAGTACAGATATTTTATTTGCATTGGCAGGCACAGGTATTGATCGTCGCCTCTTCGAAAAATATCAACTCCCTAATCGATTCNGCTTTGGCAGCACGAAGCACAATTGAAAGAGACCTTGATCAGCTAGAGTTGATTGCAGCCAATAAATCTTTTCCAACGGACGAGCTTCTATTCCCTGGTAACAGAATCGTGGAGCCAGCGTTCTTAAAGGATGAGTTTTTTGAAACCAGTGGTTTTTCGATCATCATTAGTAGATTAACCCTTGCTTTCATCAAACACCTGAAACTTTGTCAAGTATCTCCGATGAAATCGATTTGTGGGTCCTCGTCGACCCAAAATATAACCAGTGTATCGAAAGTTTTGGGAATAATTCAATCCGTCAACGATAATTTTGGCAAGAGGATCACCACTTGGGCACTGGCCCGGTATATACTATCAACATTCCGAGAAGAGCCACTTTCGCTGCAGCTCAAAATAAAGCTAGTTCAAGAAATCCTTAGGTGTTCAACAAAAGTGGCAAAAGTTGCTTTTAAAGAGGACGTTTCCGATGAGGCAGTTTTGCTGTTATTCCTTCAAGATCAAGTTGATTTCTTACAAGCGCAAATAAACCAGTTTAGGGAGATTCTGGAACCGAATTCTCAGCAGCAGGTGGCGTCCTCGCTGTATGTGACTTACGCAGCGTGTTTGATGGATTCGAGATTTCTTCTGTTTTGTCCCCCTTCGTCGTGGACTTCATTTCAATACAGTTTAGACTCCTTCTCTCGGGTTCTGCTACAACACTCTTGTAAGCAAATATGGTCTGCGAATGAATTGTTTGAAGATGCCAATAATGATGACGAAACAGACACTGGAAGCATCATGTTTTATGCACAATGGGCAGCTATTCAATTGCATTATGCAATTCTCTACGAGCATTTTAATCTTATGATGCTGGCAGAAGAACACCACCAGAGCGACACCGAATCCGAATCCCTCGCTGAGTTTTCTTCTAAATCCTTTGATTCCGTTTTTGACCAGTATAAACTGGCGCTGTGCATATGCAGGTACGTTTACTGTTATCCGTTACCATGTACGGTGTCGTGTCTCTTTGCTCACCAATTCTTCATTTCTAAACTTTCAATCAAAAAGTCATGCTGTTGACCAATGGAATAACTCTGGCGCAGAGATTTCACCGGATGGTTTTCAATCGTTGGTAACGTCAATAAAGCGGTTGCTGTGTCGATTCAATAGGTATCGAGACCCAATCTCCTCTACTCACAGCTTCATCCTGCTTCAACAATTCTATGCTGCCATGGATGAACCGTCAAGTGTGATCGAGTCAGTTGCTGACCTACTGTTGATTTCTTCAACCTTTGAGACACTCTCCGATATCTTTCACCGTAAATCATTAGTATTCGACTTCAATGACAAAGAAGAAATGATGGAGGAAGGAATTCGCAAAATTCTTGACAATCAATCATCACCTCATTTCCAAGGCTTAAACACTAAAGATGTGCTTAGCTGTATCAAAGAAACCATCAGATCAAAAACGGATCGCAGATCAGTACTCATTTCAGAAAACGCTGCTTTGGAAATTGCACTCAAAGCAGACACACACTATTCCAACGAGGAGAAAATTTTCGAAGATGAATTGAATTCTATGTCGGACTGCACGCTGGTATCTTCACTTGTAAAGGTCCAATCAATGTTTTCGTCAGCGCTGATTATCACAGCACAAGATCTTGTTGTTCGCAATACGCCGGCCGCAGCAGTTCAACTTTTGAGGCGTTGTCGCTGGGAGTCCCGAAAATTGATGAAATTGTTACGATTTGCCAGCCGCCATATAAACAACGTCTCGCTTGATGATCTTGCCCTTCACGCTGATGACATGCTTACTGCAATTTTCGAAAAAATGGCTTTTGCTTTCAGTTCTCTCGGTATTCGAAGAAAAGCAGAGGACTGTGCTCTCTCCGCTGCCCTGAAAGACAAACTGTTCATAATTGAGCAACCAATGATTTCTCGTGTCAACCTCAACGCAATGACAGACTTGATTGGAATATATAAACACGTTGAAAGATTTATGTGGCTGATACGATCGCTTGTGAAAATCAAAGCATTGTCCATGTCTCCAGATAAGATCGAATCGGATATCAGTCTTCAACATAGTCCTCAGTATACTTTTACAGACGACAAAATCCAGTGCACGAACGAAATTGTCAGCGACGCCAAGACCTTCTTAACTTGTGAGTGACCATGTAATTTTCGTTGCATGACGTAATTTAGTTTATATTCTCTCACTGCTCCATTTCAACTACAAAATTCAGATGCTTCTGCTTTTCAACACGTACGATCTCGGGAAAACGACATCAAAAGCCATAACAAACAAACTCGTTGTTCAATCGCAAAACTCAACGATTTGATTAAAGATGAGTTAATTGCAGATATTCCTTTGACTATGTTTACTCGGGCAGTTGAAACGGAGTTATGCATGAAGTTTATTGACTGTAGCAAAACTCTGTGTGAATTAGCACCTTTGAGCTACAATGCGGAATTTTACTACGAAGTTGGACTAAAGGTTTTGAATGATCACAAAAGTCGATTGGAGCTCCACTCGTTGTGGAAAAACTACTCTGTACATGCGCAAGATACCATGGAAGTCGATGATGCTACCATTTCTAGCATGGAAAACATCATCCAAGTCAGGGAATTGTTTCGTCATGCGTGGAAACTTGCACCGCCTTCGTCGGCCAACCTTACAAAAAAAATATTGAGATGCCTTGCATTGGTCTTAGGGCCTGAAACTTCCGAAACTGCTTCACTTCTCCATATATCTGTGGGGGGATCTGCGCGCAATGTCTTCCTCGATCGCTTATCTGACCAAGTTAATTGCGAAACACAAGTGAGACAATTTTTTGATGCCTTTGAGAAATCTGGCTCCAATGACACGAATGCAGCAACGGCGAAGATGTTCAGTGACACAAACAACCTCATCCCGAGTACTTGGATTGTCTCTGTTGTAGCTATTTGCCCAACTGGGGAGCTGATGATATCATCTCTTCAATCCAATGGAAGTCAACAAAGATTTCACGACGTTACAACTGTTTGTGTATTCCCTGGAGGCGCAACGAAAAGTCAACATGATGACATTCATTCTGATTTGCTCCTTCCTTTAGATACAGTAATCGAACGCAGTAGAATGCAGTTAAGTGGTATGAGTGAAGAGACACAACATGTAGAATACAATGAAGAATCAATGAGGCGGAAGTGGTGGCAAGAGCGTCATAGAATTGATGAAGACCTCGAATCACTTGTTCAGTTGGCTGAACAGAAGTATTTCGGGCACCGCCGCGTCTGCGCAAGGCTTGTTCCAGTCGGCGACGTGGAGTGTTGTTCTGGTGGTTTCTCTTCATTCGACGACAGCTCATCTGAATGTTCTGATTTGGCACGGGGAAATCTGGAACCTCGATTTGATGAAGCAGAACACGATTGTGTTCACTCTCCAAAACTTAGTGAAACATTTGATGATGAGGTGGAGCGTGAGAATCTGAAAAAACTCACAGTTCCTGTTATCAAGTCGAGACTCTGCGAGATTGGATACGAAGGAAGACTCAGCAAAATGCGGAAGGCTGAGCTCATAGATCTTTTACTATCGATTTTGAAAGATCGTCATTCTAGGAATAGTGTACGTCAAGGTCAAGATGAAATGATTCAAAGAAGCCCTTCACGTCATTCCATGATGTCCTCTAGCGATGAATGCGACCCGACGACATGTTGTAATCAGTACTGTACTGTGTTAATTCTCGACGAGCATTTACAGAGATTTCCTTTTGAAAGCATGCCCATGTTTGACAAAAAAGCAGTCACCAGAGTCCCATCACTTCCATTTCTACTTGCATCACTGCATGAACTTAAGTCACGCGGATTGAGTCAAGATTTACCCCGAGTGCATCCTGACAAGGTTAAATGTGTCATTGATCCAGAATCCAACTTAACAGAATCAGCGTCCAACCTTTCTCCTGCATTAGACGCCATAGCGAAGACTAATGGTTGCACTTGGGAAAGTGTAATTGGAGTAAACCCATCTCAAGATTTCATGGAAAAATCAATCTCGGAACAAGACGGATTGCTCTTGTACTGTGGGCATGGTGGAGGAGAAAGGTTGATTTCTAGAAAGAAGATTGAAGACATGACGGTTGTCAGCCATAGCCATGATTTTCCGCAGTTTCAACGGGGCTGCAAATCTGCAATCATTTTAATGGGATGCAGCAGTGGTAAACTTCAATCTGTCAACACGCCGCAAGAAAACCCGTGTGGGAGTGAGTATGAGATTTTGT
The DNA here is from genome assembly GCA_036940025.1 of Conticribra weissflogii. NCBI lineage: Eukaryota > Bacillariophyta > Thalassiosirophyceae > Thalassiosirales > Thalassiosiraceae > Conticribra > Conticribra weissflogii. The sequence continues at coordinate 3,452 of JALLPE010000838.1, read as the reverse complement.
ATGAACCAGAGGGAATCGCTCTCAGTTACATTGTAGCCGGTGCCCCGTGTGTGGTAGGAAACCTGTGGGACGTCACAGATCGAGATATTGACAGGTATGCTACGACTATGCTGTCTACCATACACTTTTTCTTCACAATCTAACGTTCTTAATTTGATGCACATTGCTTGATATTCAGGTATTGCCTCACTCTGATGAAAGACTTCTTTGGAAATTGTGAGGACGCGGGGTCACGCAAACAATCTCCCAGCCTTGCAAAATGCGTGGCTAATGCGAGAAGTGCATGTAAGCTACGGTACATCGTCGGCAGTGCCCCTGTGTGTTACGGAATTCCAGTTGTGTGTTATCGGTAGCACAAGTGAAATTTCAATATTTGATTATTCTTCTCAACAATTCCATTACGTTCGTAGAGTAAAAGTAATCAAAATTGCTTCCTTGAAAGTATGAAAGAATTTAAGACTTTCATCTTTTGAATCACTATTGCTTTGAAATCTTCGCGTCAGGTCCCTCCATCTCATCCTCACCATCCTTACTCAAATTCCTCTTATTCTTTCCCGAGGCTGCTTTCTTCGGACCCCAATTCGCTTCCGGATTTACCGCAAACCGCCTCGCCTTCTTCTTCTGCCCAAATCCCTCTGGAATAGTGAAATCCACCTTTGTCTCAATCTCTCTGGATAAAATCTTTGTCGCAACATCTGCCTTACTGTCCTTTTCTTCTTCATCCTCATCCTCGATTTGCCCCCTTTTCCCCGAACTTCCCGGGGCCTCTCCCTTCCGATGCCGTTTCGACTCCTTCTTCGGACTGGGCGGATGCTCCTTACACCAAGCCCTGACAATATCCCAAACTACATGATTCGGTGCATCCGTCTTAACCGCCTGTGGTTCCTTGTGATACGCACTGGAACGATACCCCGCATTCGTCAGAGCCGCACGAAACACCGTCATCGGAATAGTCGTCGTATTCACCGTGCTGCAAACATTGGGCAGGACGTGATACAACGGCACATCGTTCAATTCTTCGCTCACGGATACGAGTAGTCCGTGGAGGGTGGTGGCAGTGTGAAGTGGGTAGAGAGGTGTTCCTCCCGCAGGGTCAATGCCATTGTTATCTTTGGCGGCTTCGAGTCGTGTGATGGCGCGATGGACAATCTCCATGTCGTGAAGTGGACCGATCCAGCATGGTCCGGCGATTTTATAGGGTGCTCCAGTTTCGCGGCAGGATGGTTCGCCGAATTCATGGGGTCCGCGGCCGTTTTTGTATATGTTTCTGGGCTTGGATTTTTTTGTATTGGGCACGGCGACTTCTGTGTTTTGTTGTTGCTGGACAAATTCGTTGGATGCGATTGGTGTTACGAGGAATGAAGAACATTGGGTGGATTGGAATACGAGACCATGATTGAGGGAGAGATTATTGACCTGTTGATAGATAAGTTTCGGAAAGATTGTTGTTTGTAACAACAACAACATATGAAACGTACAAACAATGAATTGCAATATAAAAAAGCAAATAAATTTAACTGGTATGAATAATGCCCAACTTACCCCGGCCTTATCATCATACACCTCAACAAACACCCTCACATAAAACGCCATCCCCACACTCAAAACAGGCCTTATCGTCCTCCCATACCTCCCCGCAACAACGCTTAGATGATACAACAAGATCCTCAGCGCCAACTCCTGCAGATACCCGCTCCTCTGCAAAGGCATAGCGCCATACCTGCCATAACACGTCTCTGGATGAGATCCCCCCAACGCCGCCATATCCGTGCAGGTGATGGCAAGCAATCCTCCGTTTTGAATGGCTTGGACGGCTGAATCGAGGAAGGGGGCGGCCGAACCGTAGGGATCGAGGTCGATGACATCGTATTGGGGTTTTTGGTAGTGAAACTGGGTGGGGTTACGTTGATGGGGGTAGAGTGAGGGAGGAAGGCGTGAGAGGTACATTTCGTGGGTGGCGTCTCCTACTTGGAGATGGATTCCTTCGGGGCGGAGGCCGTTGCCAACGTTTGATTTGTCTTTGTTGTTGCTGCTGTGTATGTGGTTGTCGTTTGTTCCATCTCCTGTGACCAAGTCGTCCATAAATCCATTCCGGCCAACATTCTCTCTCGCCAGATCGATGGCCACTGGATCCAAATCGTTTACCACCACGGTTCTGACACCCGGCACTTCTTTCCAATATCTTAACGATCGGAGACCGCTGGCTGCGAGTGCATCGAGGACGGTCATCCCGTCGTCTTTGACGTTTTTTGAATTGTTTATTACTTTTCCCTCTTGATTATCAATGTTATCATCTTCTTTTCGAGCAACTTCTTTCTCTTCGGCCCCATGGGACGACTGTCTCACAAGCTCATTAAAATCCATCTCCTTCTTCTCCTTCTCCAACGTATCCATCAACAACTTCTCAAATCGGTCCATCCTCTGCTTCCTCTCGCTCTTGCTCTCCTTCTTCTTCTCGCTTGCATTTTTTTCTTCCTGTGCAGCCAACAACTCCCTCCTCAATTCCTTCTTCCTCCTCTTGACCCACAACCTCTCCATCCTCCTTTCGGCATACAATCCCAGCATGAATACCGACAAATCCCGATTCTGAACTTGGACGGGGTTGTAAAAGACGGAGTTTTCGGATTGGGGATACATCATGTGGATTTGACCTTCGTGGATGTGCTGATAACCCGGCGGGGCTGTCGTCGTTTCTTGGCGATTAATGTTTTCGTGCATGATATCGCTGTTTTTGCCATTCTTGTCAGAAGTGATGCCAACTGCGTTGCCGTCGGTGAGGTTGGAAATGGAAGTCGACATTATGGTTCTTAATCGAAAATTGTGTTGATATAGAAACCGTATTGAAGAAGTAAATTGCACAAAGGGATGGTGATCAAGATGTATATGAGGCTGATTATGGCGATAAAGATGCCAACGAGAACTTGCTCTGCTGATTCCAAGCGTGGCGGTTGAAGATAGATTTGATGAATTGAATACTCGCCGTAGAAAGATTGCCGAAGACGATGCCACCATCCATGCAGTTGCCCTTCGCAGAGATATATTGATGAGAGTTGAATGAAGGGCCGGCGACTACATGGGATACATCAACTTCTCATCTCTATTAGATATATATATTTTATTGTGCAAGCGTCCACATGTTACAAGATATGTGGTACAAAAAGGTACGATACTATGGTACTTCAATAATAGTCCGTGTGATTTTGATAATTTTTAGAAAGTACAATACAATGATACTATCATATCCTACCAGAACTTGTCAAAGCTCGTGGCAAAATCCGGATTGCCAATCGAGACCCACCAACAAAAACCCACCATCTAAAGATCAAAGTGCAACCTACATGCATCAATGACAATTTGGTCATTTGGGTTTGGGTGGGCCTGATGTGTCCAGTTATGGGGGGACAGCAATTCTAGAGAAAACTGTTTTGGTAGTTAATAAAATATATTTATGA
>JALLPE010000837.1:0-14416 GCA_036940025.1 Conticribra weissflogii | reverse complement strand
AGTTAGAGGACATATTTAAAACTAAAAACATTGAAAAATGAACAAGAATCAATGCAAATTATATTAAAATTCTACTAAACAAGATTCATCTAAAAATACAATAAACAAAATAGTGTCATAAATGTGATGCCTTGTCTGTGCACTTCACTATGAAATGAATTTTGTCCATTGGAGGGAAGTTGGAATTGCAATATCTCAAAGCTTTCAATGCTGAACACACAACACAAAGTAAACAATAAATTTCCTTTCAAAAATGTCATCCTCCATGTCATTGATGACAGCTACATCATTCTTTGAAAGGCTTGCAAATAATGGGATGTGAATTGTTGCCTTCAATACTGGTTTCTTCCATAGCACATAGCACCCTGTGCATTATGTGAAACCAGGTTGCAAAGCTGGTACCTGCTCCATGCAGTAGACAAGTTTTTCCATTCTTGTAGGCTGTGGTCTGTAAATATTAACGGTATCAGGCCCAAAATCATATTAGAGCCTGCAGTACCAACAACAAGCAGCCAAATAAGTTTTAGAAATATCAATTAGAACAAAAAACAAAATTACAGTACTAATCTTTATTGGTTTGAGGTTGGAAAGGTCACTCAAAAACAAGGACAAAACATGTTCCCCTCAATGAAAACACATTTCACAAGCATGTTTTACACACATTATTGTACCAGCAGTTTGGACATTGGAGGTGCCATCAAAGAAGAAACAATCAGTCAGATTTCTTACTTGGTGTTAAAAATATTTCATAAAACAATATGATCAGAAAAGTGGTGGCATACAGCACCATGACACTTTTACTCAGAGAGAATTGAGAATTGTATCACTGTATCTTAGTCTCTTTTTATTTAGACATTTGAACATGTCCACAAATGTGAGACCAACTTCTCAATAAAACTGATTTTTTAAAACCATAGATTGATACTAATTGATAACATTTCACCAGAAAAAGGGTTAATATTTTGTCTTTGTGGCTTGTTCCACCATCATTATTTTTTGAAAGAGTGAAACAGAATGTGCAACAATTGTATCACATGATAAACCGTTTGATCCAATATTTGATGTCAGAATGGCCCCAAAGGCTAAAAATCCTGATATTTTGATTTGTCTCAAGTTAAAATCCTTTTTTGTTGATTTTTTAGAGAAATTGAATGAGTTGTAACAAATATGTTTTGATTGAATCAAGTTCTATCATATTTGGCTTTTTATGATAATTGTGAAATCAGAATGAAGGAGTCCGAGAGATAAAACATAACACTTCTTGTTGTGCAGCAAAAGAATTTTTGGAAGAGAAAAAGTAATTAGATATTGATCAAAGTGTCATTTGATTTACTCATTTCTGACTACCTAATCTAATCTAGATATTGTCTCTTGACCTCTTAGTAGCTTACCCAATCAATCATGATTTTCCCTTCTAACCAAAGTCATTTCCTTAAGGCGCTCAATTATTTGAAAAGGACTACCTTATTCTATGAAATCAAAAGTAATTGCAGGTTAAGATGATTTATCAATACTTTCATTTTAATCACAATACATCTTATTACTTTAAAACTTCTCCTGGGAAGAATGACTAGGATATTTTTTAAATGGCATACTCTGATGTTCATCATTCCATGGACTACCTGCTAATTTTGAATTCTTGTGGTGTACCAACTAATATGTGTTGTCTGTCACTATGATTATCTTGCTATATTAGTACAAACTCCAGTACTGCATCAAAATCAAAAATTGTCTGGCATCATCTAGTTCCTTTAATATTTATTTTCAATGAGGAAAGGAGTACATTCAGTCACAATTTTGAGAACTGAGAACAAAGCAATCACATGCGGCTCAGATAATAATAAATTGACAATGCAATTCTATATCTTTGTGGAATCAAACAACCTAAGAATGGTCTGATTACTAGATTCAAAATTATCATTTCTTGGAATTCTGAGGGCTAATTGTGTTCTGATGATTATTGCATTAACCTCCATGCCAATAGCAGTGAACAAAATCCTTTGTCAAAAAAGTCAACAAAAAATATATCTATCAATTTTTGATGATTTGAGTTTTGTCTGAAATATTCTGAAACATTCTTTTTCTCCCCATACCAATATTTCAATTTGACCAAAAAAGTCTAGTTTTACTAACTTTAATTTAAATTATTGATTTCAATTACTCAACCTGAGAGGTCACATTTTCGATGTAATCAAATAACAATCAAAATGGAAATTGATTTTGAAAATAACATTTTTTACTTTTGCAATTAGAAATCACATGATAAACAACAAGCATACACAAATGATATTTGATTTGATACACTGAACATTTTGATGCAACAATGGATTGAAAAAGTCTAACAAAATCAAGAAATGCCTAGCCCAGATGGTTGGCATGATTTATAAGCAATAAAATTATTTAACAAATAGATCATAATTATACATGGTAAAAAAGGATTTTGGATTATTGTTGCATTAGAGGATTGAGCAAATCTAATCTCTTACGACACACTGTTGGTTGATTGCTTTATACCATTTTAATAAAAATACAAAGCAATGAGAACTCTAAGATCATTATGGTCCTAAAAGATTTTAGAACCAGGAACACCTCAAGATATATAAATGTAACATATAAATGTAACATAGCCATTTGAGAAGTTTTAACTCAATACCTATAATCTAAGTGAAATATTATTTGATGATTTTTTACAAGTGAAGCATCATCTAATACAGATTTACCTGAAAAACATAGGCATACTAATTTATTGATATTATTTCTTCACATCTAGAACTATGACAGGTGTTGTTGCATCAAAAGTAGATTGGTACAGTTTGCAATTCATATTATCTCCAAACATCAACACTCAATGTCAGAGACTGTGACAATCTCAGCAACAGGGAACTAAATTTCAAAAAATGTTGCTGTGTTGGGAACAAAATAGTAGAAAATCTATCTCAGAAAAAGGGAGACTATCTTGATACATTATAAAATTGGAATTAGATTTAATGGCATCAGACATAGTTTTTAGGCCTTTGAGAAATATATCTAAAGTATCTGGTATTGATTAGTAACTTCTAATGAAGAACAAGAATCTTGCTAGGTCAACAAACACAGACATTTGCTCCTAGTTTAAAGGGCATATTGTATTACAGGAGGTAAGTGCAATCCTCTGGTAAGAGTACATAGATGGGATAGTGAGTAAGCAGACATTTATTTGAGCCATAAATTTGATATTCTTTATCAAATCAGAACTGATCTGATCAAGAATGAAATCAAGAGGGATGATGTGATATCCAGTACAAATTATCATGAAATATATTATAAGCTCCAAATGGATACAATTAGTTGACATCAACCAAAATTAGAGTCTAACATCATCACTGTGACAAACGGTCAGTATGAGGCTTGTAAACATGCAATCTTATAAAATACAATAGACTAAAATTGGAAGGTTAAACAGCTTTGTTACGCTGACTATATCTTTTTGAATCAGATTTAGAAGAAACTAAATAAGGCTTGCACACAGGTCAAAAGTAAAAAAGATCATAAAGACTGATGGTACTTAAAAATAAACTTTATGGATGAAAAATTGAATGCATTTTTTCTCTTTTTGCTGACCCATGTTTACTTCAAGAGATTAGACATATAGTGCTCTGTTCAGTGATTACCAAAAACCAATCAAATATTCAAATCATTTACTAAATTTTGTAACATCACTTTTGGAGTAAAGTAAGTACAAGCTTCATTAATATCTAGCTGCTTATAACTTGAAAATTTTTTTATTACTTTTTAGCTGTGGGCGATTTGGACAAAAGGCAAATGACATCTTGTTCAGTGGAAGTTGTCTTTTCTGTAATTCATAGTTACAAATTTTGGAGACTGGAAGAAAGCAATAAGAATGGAATCTTGAGAAAAACATGTGCAGATTCCAGGACACAATATGTATATGTTCATTAGTTGTATTTTTGTTGATATCCCCCAATATGAGAGAAATACCTTGCACCTGTAGAATGGATTACATCAATCTCATCTGATACAAAGTATCCAATGTCATCAATAACTAAGAATGACAAACCAAATATGAGTAAGAGAAAATGTCTGTTTGGTGTGTGAGTGTGCTATTATTTATTAGAGTGCAATACTTATGAGATGCACACCAAATTTTCAATGACTTTGTGCCAAATAACCACATTGGAAAATGCCACAGCAATTATAAGATTTTGACTTTTGGTATAGTTCAATGTATTTACTAGTGCAATAGTAGAATTTGCGAAGACTCTTTTGCAAAGGAAAATTCAGACCCCCCTCACAAACCAATCACAGTAGAAGTTACATATTTGCTTAAGCTGAAAAATTAGGTACTCAACCCACAGTCTACAAACATGATCAATTTAGTCTCCACTGCAATTCAATGTGAGCATCTGTACCATTGTCGTTTCCAGTCTGTATAGAAAAAGTTTGTCAAATTCCTTATCAAGGTTAGACTGATTCAACGGGTTTCTTGTACCTCATGGATAATTTGATTCAACTAAGTAAAAATCCTGATACAAATGAATTGAATACTCCATTTTTTTGGACAAATTCTTCACAGCAAGAATATTACTGAAACAGTGACAATACCAAACAGTTCAGAAGTCTAATTATTATACCTATAGGGTGTGATATAGACCAAGAAGAAATTAGATTATCAATGATTGCGCATTTTCTTTCTGTGATAGACCCACAGTTGTAATTATGGCCTTGTCACTCAACAACAAAACTCTTCCTAGCAATTTTTTCAGATTTGACCCAACAATGCATTTATGACCAGAGTGAGACTAATTTTACATCTTCACTGCAATGGTTGATGAAAAAATGCATTGAATAGAAAATGTGACCAAAAAGGTCAATGCATCTTAATTATATTGACAGTCAATATCCATCCAATATAGTTTTCCTAGTTGTGATTATACCAGTATGTTAAATTGTTGGGATAGACTTCAATTTTTTGCAATCAAACCCAATGACAGTTGATACATGGATGATTGACAAAATTTTGCAATTCTTATCTTTGTCCAACTTTAGTGCATGTGTTAGTTGTTGTATTCCTGGATTGCTTGTGAAAAAACCATCTAACACTCAAATAACAACAGAAGAATGATGGTGGGACCACAGCTGAGAGTGAGGGCCTAAAATATGATGACAATATGGTAACTTTTGTTATTTTTTATTGGTTCAAAGCAACAGTTTTCTAGGGACACCTAACACATGGAGTTGTATTGATGAGACTTGAGGTAAAGCTTTTTTCATGACACCATGTCTGTGATATGGACTTACTTTTCAATCATTGTGTGCAATTGGGATTCTTTAGCAATTACTTGTTTCATGGTGGTTCAGTAAAATGATAGTTGAGAATAATTGAACTTGTGGATAATTACTATGAACAAAATTAGTTCCAAAGTATTTCTTCTTTATTACTCCCATTGAATTCTAGTCCTATCCTCAGGTATTGTTACGAACCACTCTAAGGAATCTACCATATGCACATGAAAACAAATGACTCATGTGTGTTAGCTTGACATCACCCAAGATCATCAGCGATTCATTCACAAAAATAGAGAAAAATCAACAACAAAATTTCCAAGATGTGTTCATGTTGTATCGTCAACAGAAAAGGTCAAACGTTATTTTGATTGATAACCCCTTAGTTATTGGCTGCCAGAAGTTTATGATTCTCTTCCATTCCACTAACAGTCATTTGTCCAAGACGGAATCAAACTTTTTCTCGAAAACAATGTAAAGTATTGAAAAGAACTTCAAAACCCTTGAAACACCTGTTCATACGACGGCATCCCCATACCTCTCTTCCAAGGCTTTCCATCGAGAGTTTCATAAACACTATCCAATTCGATAGGGTTGGTGATTGTGCAAGATTTGTATTGATTTTCACCATTTATGTCCTGCTCCAATGGATCAATCAATCTCTTCGCCCAATCCTGAACATTGCCATCATCAGAACCCAAAGAAGTTTCATTCGTTGGAAATGGACGCGCTGAACCATGCCCACTTCCAATCCTAATTCGTATGTCTTGCCAAAATGCAAACATTAGGGTCACACGACGCCCCTCTTGAACTCCCTTTCCTGGCACTACTCCATGTAGATACCTGCCGTCGAATGCCACGAGGCGATGCGGTTTCGGGTGCGCCAACCATCCTCGAGTGGCGAGTCGAGTATCACTCAATTTCTGGTTGGTTACAAGAGATGGTCCCCCGGCTGGTCGTTCTTTTAAATCCGCATTGTTGGTATCCCCGTTTGCGGAGCCTGATCTTCCAGTAGAAATATAGAGAATTGTAGAAATGATCGGATTCCTCACTCCTCCTCGCCCTTCATCATCTGAATCGAAATGCATCTGATGCCCGGATGCATGAGGACGGTTGTGCGCCCACATTTCAACAAAGGCAGCATTGGATAGTTTTGGAAATTTTTTATTCAAGAGGGGACAGGTGACAATTTTTCGTAGTAGATCTCCGAGAAAGCCATAATTGTGGTTGCTTGCTTGTTCATTATCCTTTGATTTTTTTATTTCCTGCATATGCTGATTGTTGTCGACGATGCCTGACAGTGGAATAACGTATGAAAAATAAGGGGAAGGAGGTTCCACTGCATAATTATGCTCAGTCCAATAATTTGCTGTGGGCGATTCAAATATTGATCTCAACCTATTCAGTTCCAAAGTAGACAAAAATCCATCAATGATTTGACACGGAGGCGAATCGCTCCGCACTGGATTACTTTTATCGGTAGTGAGGCGTGTCCCATCCGCCCTAATTTCAATTGAACCGTTATATTCATCATTTCGTTGCAGTTCGCCATCCATCGGGTACGGGTAGTCCAAAACCCGTTTTGCAAGTCGGCACGTAAAACCCATAGAAGATAGCCCTTTTTTGGCTTTTTTGGATCTGCCAGATTGGCACAGTATCAAAGCCAATTTTTCTCCGGCCTGTACGAATTGTTCTCGGGTCAAGCCGCAGTTTCCGCCCTTGGTAAGTCTTCGCTTCTTGTTAGAGGGTCCATTGTGTGAGGTGTTATTTGACTTGGTGCCATTGTCATTGATGCTGCCATCGCTGTCGTCACCACAATCTTCTCCATCGATGCTGTTGTCCCCGTCGTTTCCAACCGATGCCATAGCACTTGATGCAGCAGTCAACACTGTCGTTTTATAGGACTTTTCTTTGGATGAAAGCGCCCATCGGTATAACTTCTCCACCTCCTCGAGATCCGATACAGTCGTTGACGAAAGCCAAATATTTCTGGCTCTCTGGGTTGCTTCAAGCGGCGATGATGGATTGTTTATAGTGATAAAGCTTGTAGAGGTCGAGATGTCTGTCATGGTGCTTGTGGTTGAAAATTGTGTTGTTGAATGAGTGTGATTTTTTATTGTGTTTTTTGGCATGTGTTTTTGAATCTTTTCTTTCCAAAGAGTGGATAGAGAGCCATGAAACACAGAGACAGTCGACGGACAGTAACTTTCATCGATTACAAACAAACTTTACAGAAAGAATGACGTCAAGTAGAAGATCTCAATCCGGTGAAAGGATAGTAGTACAATACTTTCGACAAAATCTAAGTACTTATGTATATTGACAAGAGACCTCGATATGCGTTGGAAACGAGTCTCCGGAGAGATAATGATGTTCTTTCTCTCTACCACATCAGACTGAATTTTAGTGACAGCCAGACCGATTTTAGGCGGAGGAAGAGAATCTCCACAAAACTTGTGTAATGATGAACTTTCTGCGTCATCATTAAAAGACGCGTGAACAACGTTCTTGACCAGGGCAATGGCACATTCCGAATTATTTGATTCAAATTAGCGATGGAATCAACAAGCGCCCAAGTGTTCATTATCGGAGCACCCTCTCAAATCGTATCATATTAGTCGCCTAAGTTATAATAACGCCGTAGAATTCATCGTCGGAAGCGTAGAATCCAGTGAAAATGAACAATATTACGCAAGACAATCGGGATGGCTTTCTCTGCGAACCTCCGAGGTGCAAGAGAAGCCGATCGTCAAAAATACCCGTGCGACGTAGGCAGGACGTCGGCGGAACGGACGGCGATGGGCAACCTCCTATTTCAGAATCAATCTTGCCTTCCTGCTGCTCCTCTTCCTACAGCAACGCCCATGACCTTCCTACTACATTGCATGCGAAAACCTCCAGGGCATCGATAATATCGCACTGTTCGCGCAGCATGAACAGCCATCTTGGCCACCGAATCATTTTTGCTTCGGCTACCGCGGCGTTGTTCTTCTGCACGTCATCCGCAATCTTGACCCCTGCATGGATTTTTACGAATGCGGCATTCGTCACAGCGCCCACATTCCCCCATCATCGACTCCGATCTTCCCGCCAATCCATGAGTCGTTCTAGAAAAAATCCCACTCATGGCCGAGTGGCTAATACTGGCAATGGAGTTGACTCATGGTCCAATCCGGTCCGCAAAAAGACAGATATGGAATTGAATGAATCTAGATTTGGGGTGCGAAATCGTGTTAAGCGAGTTCTGGATAAGGCTAAGAAACGGACGGGAATCGAGAACGGCAATGGAGGGGGAAAGAAGTACGATTCGAAGAACGGGGCTTCTACTAATTCTTCCTCCTTTACACGCACGGGAGCGGATATTGTGGCAGACACAGCTTCTCTTGGGGGATGGGATTTAGATGATGTCGATTTGGTTTCGAGAGGTGGGAGTAGTTCTAAACCTGGATTCGAGGAATATACCACAGCTACTGATGGTAGCGGCAACGAGATCGTGGTCGCTGAAGACAAATTCAATCCCGATGAAATAGAAAAGGAAAATGAATCATTGTCGAAGTATGTCAGTGAGTCTACAAATGACGTGAGGAATGGTGACAAGGTTCCGGTTTCCTCCTCAACTGCAACTAGTAGAGAGTCACTCTCGTACGAGTCAGATGGGGAGCTTCCTGAGGATGATCTTGTTAATGCATCTACATCTGAAGTGACAAACAAACAAGCCGACGGCAGTGACACGGTTACTCTCAAGTCCACACCATCGCAATCACAACCACAAACACAACCACAACCACAACCAGAGCAAATTAATCCACCTTTAGCACCACCGATCACGCCTCTACCCTTCACGTTACCATCCCTCACCCCTGATCAATATAAACGAGTAATGAGAGGAGAACGTGTCCAATATCAAGACGACATGGGACGCGCGGGTTCCGGTTTCGTGGTCTGGGACGTTCGTGCCCCATCTTCCGTTGTCTGGGACTGCCTCCTCGACTTTCCCTCATACCCCCAAACCATTCCCACCGTTCGCGAGGTCATCATGTACACAGACACCCGCCTGACGCAGCTCAAGGGCGAGGACAAGTACGAAAATTTCGTGAAGGAAAAACCACGCGAGTTCGAAGACGGGACGGTTGCTATTTGCAAACACGGCATTCCTTCGGTAACGCGAGCTCAATTCTCGCTGTCGAAATTTCGACTCAAGATCGCGGCAATTCATAAATATCGGCCACACCCCAAAGGAGATTACATGATTTTTACTTTGGACCCCGCCAGTACCAATATGGTTTTGAAGTATGCGAAAGGGATATGGCATACGGAGAGCAATCCAGATGGGAAGGAGGGGTACACGAGAGTTTGGTTATTATGCGAATTGAGGGTGAGTCGGTTGCTTCCACAGTGGATTGTGGATTATGCTGCGGCAAGGGCGATGCCGAGGGCCACTACATGGTTGAAGCCGCAGGTCGAGGCAGCGGCTACTCTGTGGTTAAGGGACTCGGCTGAGATGAAGTAAGTGTATAAGAGTAGTGAGAAGGTATTAGAAGGTACGATTCAGGAATTATCTCTCTCGGAGAATCCTCTTGGTTAGTTTGGATATGGAACAAATAATTATGATGGTGAAGGTCGAACAATGCGACTGCCTTCAAATTGAGTTTTCGATAAGTTTTGTCGAAAAGGAATAAATTCGGCCGTGCTTTTCAGCAGCCGTTCGAGTGTGAAAGACGATGTTGAACTACACTAATCTCCTCATAAGTAATTTACTATTGTAAAAGGCCTGGACTGGATCTATGTCTGGAAAGAACCCCACATTCATGGTAGTACAACAAGTTATATTGATAATAATTACTTATATTGTAAGGAAGTGCGAGTATCGTGATCGATGATCACTACTAATGGGAAATTTTCTTTTTCATACTAAGGACTCTCTCGATGGATGAAGAGTGAGAGAGTTACAGTAGTCAGTTCACTATTGTGTATTACCATGGTTTTATATATTAGTTTTCATTCACCTAATCATGACAGGACATGATAGTAGTACAAAATTGAGGGTGCCTCAGGAAGATAATGGAGATTATTTTCCTTGTAATAATGCTCAAGAATTTCACTTCCTTGATGCATCAACCAGTTTCTTGTCTACATGTGTAAGATCACCATCATTTACTAGTGCCTTACCCACTTTAAGACAATCAAGTGAATGGCCAAAAATCACAACAAAGACAGTGCTATACATCACTACCTATTTATTTCAACACCCCAAACTAAATAAAGTCAAGCACTATCATCAAGAAGGATCTGAACTTCCTCCTCCTGGAATATCTTGTATCTTGCTAGAAGACACTGTACTTTATCAATACATCAGAACCACCGAGACTAAATCAACAGAAAAGAAAATTGAAAGCAAAAAGGATATTCAATTCCCACAAGAGAAAAGTACCCACTCATTATGCAGATAAGCTTATAGATATCAAGGAGGAGAAAATAAGTCAGAAGTCAAAGCAACTGATTCCTGACTCTGAAAAAAATCACACTAAATTGAACATTCCTGACAAAAATTACTATCATGGTGGTTTCAAGTGGATCAAAACCAGAAGCATAAAAAACCATGTCATGAAAAATCCCAATAATTTAAGCACATAACCCACTCTTCCATAAACAATCCAAGTTGATTCTGAGCATGAAAAACTACATCAGTAAAAAATCCATATTAACTCAGGTGTCTGATAATTTTTTGAGCAAAAATGTCAAATCTGAAAGGGATTACAGTCAAACCTAGAACTTCTTAGATGACAATAATTGAACTGAGAAGCTCTCTCCCACCAAATTGATCCAAACCAAAAGGGTCATTCCATAAAATCTCTCTCAAAATGTTGGGTACAACAAAGAAACATTGAAAACAAAAGCACAGTATCATTTTGGAAGTGGCCTCAAATACAACTTCAAAGCCTCCAAAACAACCAGAGATAGTCTAATTAGTGGTTGCATGTGGAGTCAAATAGTCTCCATCATTTGACAGAAAATAAGAGAAGGAGGGGGGGGCAGAACAGATGCTGGTCAATGGTTCAAGCAATGTTCATTATAATACTGTTGAAGACACATCATTTCCTTTCAAAGTAAACATTCAGCTTTTATTGCATGGTTTTGTTGAATTGTACACAGTGGAAGAATTATGAGAGTTTGTTTTACTTGACACAATCCCAGATATATTCCATTTGTCAATTTGTTTTGATGAGAATCAAAGTTGTGACATTTCTATTCAAACAAAGATAAGTCAGATGATGATTTCATGCTAACTCATTCCAGATAAATCATTGAAACCAGATGGGATTCTCCAGGAATAGTGGAAGCTTCTCATCAGATTGTGTTCAATTAGTTATATGTGGCAGCTCAAGGGATACCACTATCAAAATCAATTTTTATGTACAGAGATTCCTTTTCAAAATATGTTTGACTGAAGAAGTTATAGAGTCTTCCTGAATCTCCCACAGCTCTTGTCTATCTTGTAACATCCCCTGAGTACCAAGCACCAAAACTTCCAAAATACTTTATGAGTGAACTTCAGTGGTCTCTAAAACATAAAAAGTAGTCTCCCTATTGATTCTGTGCTGCTCTAATCAGGAGAGGTTATTGGTGCAAAAATAATGGATTTTGATCATTTTCCATTTCAAAAATCAAGAAATCTGATGTATCACTAGATTTCCAATTTCCAACATTCAATTTATGAGTACTGCCAAAAAGAAATATTTTTACACAGATGGACTGTAATAAATCAAGCATGATGAAAAGAAGATTGCTTATCTTTTCTTGATACTTTCTGCAACAATGCCTCAACATGTTGGCTCATAGAACTTTTTATAATACAATACAAGAGGAATATTTGGTCAACATTATGCATATTTCATAGTCTATTCCTGAATGAATTTTAGATTGGTTATCTTATTGGAGGGGTATGTATTCCTTACTTCCTCCCAATCAGTCAACATTGCCAAAATAACAAAACATTTGATGGAAAAGAAATCAGCAGTATGGTATACATTGATTCCCAATTTTCTTTGATTGGTGACATAGATGCACCTATCAACCTTGCAATGAAATGAATCACACCTTTTTTGGCAGTTGTGTGTCTAGGTCATTTTCAATATAGTTTCACACAATGCTTCAACCATGGAATGGTGTACTATTTTAATTGGAATCTAGCATAAGAATGAAGAACATTCAGGACAATATTTGTATGTCTTTTTTTGCTTGATATAACATCATCTCAATCATCCCCAGTATGAGCAGTTTCTCTGGCTTTAAATTCAATTTTTTCTGCTCAAATGCAACTCTGTGATCAAGAATTATCCATGTTCCAGATTTGAGTCATTATGTATGTCTTGTTATGTACTTGATTTACTTGTATTATGCAATATATGGAATCATGTGTACAGAGTAAAAATCATATTTGAGCTCTATTTTTGACCCCAATTCTCACATGCGGTTACAAGAGTGATACCCCCTGGAGAAGGTTTGGGATGTTGCCTGCAAAGGTCTGAACCTAGAGGCAACATCTAATAACAAGAATTGGAAGAAAGCCCTTGAATTTACCAATGCTTTCAAAATTCACAAGATGACTCAATCAGATTCAGGAAAAACTTCTGGTCATTGGGTCAAGGGATCAATCAGAGTGTATTGCCTACTCCACTAGTGTAGAAAATAGAGAACAGTCTGAAAAAGTTCTTTAAGAATTGTTGAATCAGGCAAAAGAGTCCATCATGGATAAGATTTTCGAGCTCAAGTCATCAACAAAGGCTGGTACTAGTTTCATCCCCTAAAGCTGATTTGTCATTCTTTATCTTTATTCCTCTTTGATGTCATGTCCATTGGGTTATGGTGGAATCTTGGCATTCAGTCTCCAATAGAGGTTGCTTCCACCAAAATGAAATCAATAGAATTTGAGTTTCCTGCAGATAACACTATCAAAATTACAATTTACCCTATAGTCAATGCAATGAAGTTTTTCATTGCCCAGTTCCTTTTGTCAGCCAATCTAGATACATTAATTTATTCATATTCTTCAGCAGAGTGCCAGCAGAAAGGTGGAGCCAAAAGGAAAATATTTTCCATCTATGTGACAAGCACTGGATTTGAACTACAGAAATGAAAAAACAGGAAGTGATTCAACCAAATCCACCAAAAGACTATCTACAATACAAGCAGCTGGATTCAAAACTCGAAAGTGATCAATCAACAGATCTAATCATGTTTGACCTCATACTTTGAAATCTCAAGAAAGTCTGAATATTCTGACCTCATATGCAAATCACAAATAAAATGAGAAGTTATACCAAATATTGTGAAGAAGACCTATGGCTCCATAGTTTATGCTTGTATGGGTGGACAAGCTTCCAACAATAAATCAATATCACATGCTGCAGACAGCAGACACCCTTCACACTTATTTAGAAGGATTTGATGTTGAAATTTCTTGGTTAAGAAATTTCCTATTTCAGTTTTAGATGATTTGGGTACTGAAGATTGGAAATTTCACAGATATCTAACCAAATTGATAAACTCCATTGAAACAATGAAAAAATTCTATGAAGAATTGTCAAAATAATAATTAAGTCTATTTATACAAAGCATCATATGTATTTAATCTGACTTCATGAGAAGAAAAATATTTTAGCATCTGGTGTCCCACTTGAGTTACTTTTTGGTGATTAATTTACTCTGAAAAAGCCAAGATATTATTCATATATCTTTTGGAATTTGAAAGAAACATTTCTTTGATGGTTTCTGAACAACAAGTTAGAATTTCTGATTGTCTTTCTTAGTGCAATGATTTCAAAAGAATGGAATAGGCTGCTACTTGTTTTGTGAAGGTTCCCTAGATAGGTTATTTGGTGAAAAATAAAGAACTTAAGCACTCAGTTAGTAACCTGGAGTCTTGGCTTTGTCTTATGCAAAAATGAAGCAACAATTCATTGCTGTGATCAGAGTTGTGGATATAATTTTTGGTCATTGTAGTGGAGTGTACGATGACAAGATATTTGAAATAAATTAATAAAAAAATTTAACTACAGATAATCTTGATAAAGTCTTGTGGGAAATGTGTATTCAATTGTCTGGTGCAAAACCTATACCCAAATCATCATTC
>JALLPE010000836.1:0-14425 GCA_036940025.1 Conticribra weissflogii | reverse complement strand
CAAATGGTCTTGACGATAGATCACTTCGGTTGAGCTGTTGTTACTATTTTAGTCTCTTGTAGATTAAACTAGGAGCATTGTTTAGTCTTTCCGTACGGTCTGCCAATTGCACCCAAATGACGCCATAACATACTGCACTACTTTACAGGACTTCAGGGTTCAACGCCCCGAAGGCGGTTGCTGTAGGCCTTGTAATGCAAGGCTCGTGTGTGGTCATGCATGCCCCCTGGTAAGATTTGCAATGAATTTATTGAACGACTTAAAATATTTTCATTTGGGTCTGAAATAATCGCTTACTTTGCGTGGTGAAATTCTATGATAGATGTGTCACCCCACAGATAGGTCGCATATTGTGACCCACAAGGAATGCACCCAACCATGCCGGCGAATCCCGTCTAAATGTCCTCATAACCACCCTTGTAAGAGGCGATGCAATGAGGAATGTGGTCCTTGTCTTCAGGTTTTGGACGAAGAAATTGTTGTTTTGCCATGCGGACACTCTGTGATATCACCTACTTGTGATTCTGTATGCGATGCCTCGTCAAGGATGACACTGGCGAAGAAATGTCAGCAGGAAGTCACCTTCACCTTTCTTCCATGCAATCATCGATGCAAGACGACCTGTGCGAATGTGAACTCAGAACATCCTACATGTCCATCCATCTGCGGAGAAAAACTACAATGCGGCCATGAATGCCAACTCCGGTCAGTTTTCAAATTTTGGGGAAATGTCGCTGCTGACTTTTAGTTACACTTCTCACAATGTAATGCATGCAATCACTTCCTTCTCAGTTGCATGTCGTGCAAAACCATGGGACATTCTTGCAAGCAAAAATGTGAAAGAACCCTGTTCTGCGGTCATGTCTGCGGAAGATCTTGTCATGGCGATGAGAAGTGCCCCCCATGCAATAACAAATGCGATGTTGCATGCGAGCATTCGAAGTGCACTGGAAAGTGTCGCAATGTGGTATGTGTGAATATGTTTGGCTCGATTGAATTTATGATTCCAGCGATGACGATTTGTCTGAAGACTTCATGTCGCGTTATTTCTCGTAGTGTTCATCGTGTGTAGAAGAGTGTGATTGGCAGTGCGAACACGAAGGAAGCTGCAGCCTCGTGTGTGGTGCTCCGTGCAATAGGTTCCCTTGCAACAAAAGATGCAATAGGTTCCTTCCATGCGGGCATCAATGTCCTTCCGTTTGCGGTCATTGCCCTAGAAAAGAATATTGCGTCCAATGCTGTTCAGACAGTGTCAGAGCAGAGATCGTCGATATGATCGAGTTCAAGAGTTACGGAGAGCATGATATTGATGCAGATCCTATCATTTTTCTCAAGTGTGGACATTTCTATCCCATAAGTACTCTCGACGGTCACATGGAGCTGCTCAAAGCTTACGAAATAGATACCGAAGGCAATTTCAAAGCTCTGAAACCACTAGCGACAGGTTTGGACGCGTCGAAACCCAAAGCATGTCCTAATTGTCGACGCATCGTCAGTTCTGTCAAGCGATACGGCCGCCTGATCTCCTTTCATCGTCTCCGATCCTTGGAAATGAAACACTTGATCAGATTCAATATTGAGATTCAGAAATACTCGCAGCTGTTTGATAACATGAATGATGTTGATACGATTGAGAAGATTGTCGATAAACTCGTGGGTTTGGAGATAGATTTAAAGAAGGGTCCCATGATGAAGGTTTATGAGGCATGTGCAGGCCGAGACGTCGGTGTCAAACATCCTCCTGTGGATAGCCTCCTCAAGCTCAAGATGCTCTATGCAATGTACGGTGGGAAACTAATTCGCGAGAGTGGGGATGGTTGGTATCAGAAAGCGTCAACCGCGTATGACGAAGCTATTAATTTGGCTGATGCCACTGGCAGTAGGAAATCTGGATCGTAACTGAGGATCAATTACTCTAAGTTGATGCTGACTTGGCTGCCTAACCCAGATGCCAAACACAAGGTGATTTCGTTCCTTGATTGGGTGATTAAGGAGGGTGTTGACGATACGTTGAAAAGGGAAGCGATAGCCATGAAGGACAGTTGCGAGAGTGACAAGATCATCAAAGAAGTGGTAAAAGCGATGAATGTAGTACATGGTTATGACTACGGTGGCGGTTGGAGCTCGCATTGGTATGAATGCCCAAATGGCCACCCATACTTCATCGGCGAATGCGGTGGTGCGATGCAGGTTGGAAGATGCATTGAATGTGGCGCTGAGGTCGGTGGTGGTGGCCATCAACTGCTCGATACGAACCGTCCAGCTGGGGGTGCTGTAGCCAATGCCATGCGCTGAATAGTTTGATCTGGCGTGTGTCGCTCGGGTTTATTTGAACGAAGTTGGGATACATTGGTTATTGTTGGGGGTTGTTTGGGATTATTAAAATTACATGGCATCATTAATTATGAATAAGCTCTGCCAAATTTATCATCTTTCTAAAGAGAGCGGAGTCGCTTTCAAATAATATGGCTTAAGTGGATAATATATATTCCTCTTGTTCAGCGTGATACAGTTGTCGAACGTGCCAAATGGGTGTATTTCAACCTCCGACGCCACAATATATACACCGACAATCTTTGGAAGACGGCGCGTGTGCCAGTGGTTATTTGGACACTTTCGTGAAGCAGTAGTTTCTTGAACTTGGTCACCTGTCTGGAGAGAATCGTTGATGACTTCCAAGATATAGAAATGAATCATCTCATTGGTAAGTAAAGACTGTAACAATTAGGCAGCTACGATGTTAGGGCGACAGAATATAATATCTTCCTTTCTGATCACGCAAAAACCGAAGACCGATTATTATAATACAACCATAAATAATTCTTCCAACAATCCCTATTCTTCTCACACTCATATTAAACATCAGTGTATTTCGAAGGAATCTTGACGAGCGGCGGCGCCTCATTCTCCTTGTCATTCACACCCCCACCCCCAGCCCCTTTTCTCCCCTTCCCCACTCCCCCCATGTTTCCCATATTCACCCCACCGCCCCTCCCTTTCTTCTTCCCCGCACCCCCCATGACCTTCCCCCCATCCTCCCACGTACCCCACTCCATCTCATCCGTATCCAACCCCAACACCTTCTCTCCCATGACATCCTTCGGTGTCTTCTCCATGGCATCCGCCAACTCCTCCACGAAATCCATGCACTTCCTCTTCCTCGCTCGGTATTCCGCTAGCATGTGATTGATTCTTCGTTTGAGCGCGACGGGATCACGGATGGGCGGCGACGACGGCGGCCGTTTCGGGAAACGGCCGTGGGGATCGATGGTTTGCATTTTGTCGGAGGCAACTTCGATTCGATGTCGTATCTCACGAATTTCGGCTTGCAGTCGATGCACTTCCACTTCGTCGGCGATGCATTCCTCTTCCAATTCGCGCACGGTGGGTATGGCCAGCAAGGGGTCCAATTCCTCTCGAATGGTTTGATATCGACGTTCCAATTCCCGTCGGGATTGTGTCGCTCGTTGCATCTCTCGAGGAGTGGCGAGGAGCTTGGCAAATTCCTTGGCGATGACGCCATTGGCGCCACCACCGGAGGCGTGTTTTCCTCTGCCTTTTCCTCCTCCGTTTCCCGTTCCGGCGGCATCTTCTCCCGCCAACGCCAATTCGGCCAAGGAGACGGGATTGGCCCAATAGAGTTTCTTTCCCTCCTTCTCCGCTCCTCCTCCTTTTGTTTTGGACGGGAATTCCTTGCAGAGGACGAGTTGCTTGTCGAGGAAGGAGAGCATGGCGTGATGGAGGGCCTCGACGGTCGTGCCGGTCGCTTTGGCGAGGGATTTGAGAGAGTAGGGTTTGCAGGAGGCGAGCATGGTGTAGAGGATTTGATCGTGGAAGGTCCGTCGTCTCTTCGGTGCGGGGAGCGGGGACGAGGGTGCGGCGGTGGCGGGGGTCGGGTCGGAGGATCGGGCCGCGTTCGCGTTCGTGTTCGAGTCGGGTGCCGCAGACGCATCTTCATCGGCGGACGCAATGGTGGACGTGTCTCGAATGGCGTCGGTCGGAGCCAGCTTTTGGAATTTCTGATTCTTCTCGGTCGCTTGCGACGCGGGAGAGGAAGGATGGTGCAATCTGGGCGGAGACGGCAAGGAAGCCGCCGCGGCCTGATTGCCGTCATTGCGGTCGTTGTTATCATCGCCCTTGCATTCGCTGCAGTCATTCTTGTTGTTGTTATCGTTCTTGCTTCTGCTGCCATCCATCTTGGCATGACTCTTTGCAGCGATCTTGCGTTTGGAAGCGGCGGGAGTCACCTCGGCAGCCTGCGCCGTAGTGTTTCTCTTATTGTTCCTCGGCGAGGTTCGCTTGGGAGACGACGACGACGACGACGACGATGACGACGGTGCAGTGAGGTCGACGACGCCATTGTCCTTTCCAGAAGGAGTCACTGCCGCCGCAGCAGCGGACGCGGATGCGTTCCGATCATTGGCACCTCTGGGGTTGGGAGTCTTGGGAGTGCCTGCGGCGGCGACTGCGGTAGCTGCGTTCGACGACTCGGCCGGGGTCGTCGCGATGGCCTCTTCCAACACGGAGGGGGCGGCGCCGCGCTTGGACTTCAAGCGCGATTTTCTCTTCTTGGACGGCGCCTCCGCCATGTCGCCGCTGGAATTCGTGTCGTAGCTCGAGTTGTCGTTGCCCTGCTGATGCTGCTGCGGCTGTTGACGATGCTGCTGTTGACGATGCTGCTGATGATGATGATGATGATGAGTGACGTCGTGAACGTCGGGGGGTTGCGTGAACAGTCCGTCGAGAGCACTGCTTGGAGGTTGCGTGAAACTGCCGCTGTTGGCGTCATGGATCCTGCCGCCTCCGCGAGATTCGGCAGCGGGTGTTAGTGACGCATCGGCGAGGAATTGGAGGCTGTCGCCAACGCTGTTGTTGCGGGAGGCCATGGCCGTCCCAGTGTGAGCAAAATTTTGTGGGACAAACGGGGGTGGTGATTGGTGATGTCATCATCAATTATTTATTATTTTGCTCTTGTATGGGACCATACATAATGATGTAATGATATGTATTATATAATTATTGTTAGGTCGTACTAGGAACAAGAATTCGGTCTTGGCAGGGTACAATATACGTATGATATGGTACTTTGAGTACATGGACAACCTGGTGACGCCCGCGCCAAATTTTTGCTTCCACGATTATACTACCTTCATGTTAGAAAAATTATCTTACTTTTTGACACTCTTTTAAAGTGTATTATTTTCATTATATCGCTACAACATGTTGTTATTTTGGCATCATTTGATTGGTTGGAGGCTTTCCATGACCTGAATACATCATATACATACTCAACAATGATTGGTTCTGCTCTGCCTTCCACGCTTTCACGCATAGTGTCTGAAACACCGATTCCAGATTTCCAGATTTCCAGATCTCCGTTTTCCATTTCCATCCCAGCAGTTTCTGCACCTTCGTGTAGTGTAACATGCAATGGAAATCGGCGTCGATGGATTCGGATTCGCGAGGAAGAAATCATGATGCCATGCAAAACAATGTTCCTTTCGCTTCGTTCCACACAACCCTCAATTCATCCAAACTGTTCATGCCTTTTGCTCAGACGCCATCGCGAGGAAGCACGATTCGATCTCGAACGTACCTTTCCCACGGTAAGTAGGTACCATCTCAATTCTCAATGACCGTGTCTTCTTGATCACGCTCATTCGCCCCCGAGATGGATGGCTCATTCGCCGATCCCCTTCCCTTTTGCCGATGGCGTGGATTGATTCACTCGGCGGCACTCGTGTCGACGCCCACGCGATCCGGTTCCCTTTTCATGGCATCGGCGATTTTCTTTGCCAAGTCGTCGGCTTGGATTTTATCTCGACGAATTTGCTCTTGCTCCATGTGGATTGTGGCCCGAATCGATTCCCGAATGGTGTAGAATTGATCTACCGATACGGCGACATTGTCTGCAAGTGGAGAAAAGAGAGAGATAGAGAGAAAGAAAACAAAAAATGACACACACAGACATGGACACACCGGCGATGACGTGAATTGGATGAGAGAAAAGCACGATAGAATAGAACACATAATAGCAACAACAGGCACCCATCCGGAACTCACAACGTCCCCGAAAAGGATCGATCATATCGTAATTCACCACCCCCAACGCCGAAAACGTCCCGATCAACATCCCCCACAAGATCTTCAACTGAATGGCACTCAAAAAAATCAACAATTCCTGATTCGTCTCCATCAAAAACACGATGCAGATGCTCCCCGCCAACAACCCCAACAACACGTAATGCATCGCGGGATACGTGAATTGCAATGCCGACAGTCGGGTGGAACGCTCGTTCCTGAGGCGGGGGAGCGCGTCGTACGCTTCGGAGAACATGGGCGGGGAGAGGAAGGCGGAGGAGACATGGCGCTGGTAGGGGGTGAGACCCAATTGGGATTCGAGGAGTCGAAAGTCGGAATCGGATACGGGATGGGGTACCCGGGACGACGGGATTTTGGCAGGCGGCGATGGTGGGATGGTCGTGATGGTCGCGGTCGCGGAGGCTGCCGTCGGATGTGCGGCGCGTTCGGTATCGCCGTCGACGACGGGCGGCTGCATGGTGTTCGCGTACACGGTCCCGTAGGTGCACATGCTCAATTTGTTCAAGACCATCAAAAATCCATTCATCTCGTGATCCATGCTCCCGATGAACATGTGATTGTCCACCGACAGGCCCGGCTTGCTCTCGCCGATGATCCTGCTCGAATACTGAATCAAATACTCCCTCAGGTGATTCTTCACCTTCTGCAGCTCCATCGGGAGGGAGTCCACCATGGTGGACAGCATTCTCATGTCGTTGGCTTCGATGTTGAGACTGGTTCGAATTTGCAATTGGCGTTGCCGAAGCGTGTTGATGGTGTTGCTGACCAGAGTGGCGAAGAGCAAGGCGATGCTCGGGACGACGAGTCCGTTGATGGCGGGAGTGATGATGTTGGCCTGGTACTGCCCTCCGTCCACCGCCACCCAATTGTTGTTGGAGATGAATTCCACGGTCTGGTCGAATACCTCGGCGGTCATTTCGTAGGTGGAGAACGCCAGCAGGGGGAGAGACACGGGGAGGAATTCCACGAAGTGTTCGAAGATCGTGGGCGGGATTTGAGTGGGGAAGGGGATGTCGGAGAAGGACGTGGTGGACGTGGTCCTCGCGGTGTTTGCGGCGGTGGATCGTTTGGGGAGGGGGGAAGAGGGGTTCGAGACGAAGCACGTCTGGCCTTCGGATGCCGCGAAGTCGCCTCGTTCCGCCGAGGGCAGAGACGGAGGGTCTCGGACTCGAGTGGCATTCTGCCCCGGCTCTCCATGGTCTGTCTCGTTAGTCTTGGGAAGGAGATCCGAGGACGAAGATGACCAAGAGGATGCTGCGGTGATGGGAGGGGGGATGGGCCACACGTCGTAGGGCAAGTCGTCGGTGAAGACGTCGGTTCTGTCGATGAGCTTAGGGCGGCGCACTTGGGGAAATTTCATCATGGGAGCTCTCAGAGGCGGTGGGAACATCTTGTTGTTCCTACTCGTTGCTGCTTGCTGCTTCGGCTGATTTTCCTCGCTGTTGGTCTTGACTTTGGAGTTGGTCTTGGAGTTGGTCTTGGAGTTGGTGTTGGAGTTGGTCTTGGTCTTGTAATTGATCTGGGTCTTGATCTCGGTCTCGTCCTCGGCGTCGCTGGAACCATCGTGATTCAGTCGCTCGGCCGCAGTCGAATCGTTGCTTTTGACGCTCCTGGCAAAGAGCGAAGATTTCATTGTCACCCTCGCCTCTCGATCGAGGTACTCGGCGGTCTTCACTCGACTTCTCGGAGACGCAATCGAGCAAGGGAACGCCGCCACGAACGATGTCTTGGCGGTTGTGGCACTTGCAATTGGAACCCCAGGAACAACGACTACCTGGCACGTCGTCATCGCCATGACCATCACCATCACCATCACCATCGCCATTGACGCTGCCGCCGCCGTCGCTGCCGAGGACAACGACAGACACGAAGGCGGGTGCCAAGAATCTCTTGGCGAGGAACGCTTCATCGTCGTTTTTTGGATATAAGTCGTTTCGGCCTCGTGTCGAGGGTCAGGGTTCTGATGACGACGTCACTGTCTTTTGATTGTTATCTCGAGAACCAATGAGGTGTCCGCGGGGCAGGTCGTCGACTGAGATAAAGCGTCCCGTTCATCCCATGGTGGTAATTATGTTTGTTCTAAAAAATTGTTGGCATTATTTTTCATCGTCGAATAATAAATGTTATTATGGTTCACGGTAGGTGCCTTACCATATATTATTTGCATCTCTCCGATAGACGAGCGATTTTTCTTTTCAAATTCTCGTGGATTTTATCAAGCTGTTAGTGGCGGGAAGTGTCGTGTCAACACGTTGATGTCGTCCCCATCATTACAATTACGGAATGCATGTACTGTACTAGTCAAGTACGTACCTAAAGATAAAAAAAATTGTTTTCTCGTGTGTACGGTATAGAACCATACAATACCAAATAAAATATCATTTCCATGACGTAATTTTTAATTAGGTACGTACAATGAAATTGTTACTAACTTCATATTTTGTGTTTTGTACGGTACGTATTATCGCAGGAAGTCTTGTGTGAAAAAAAAATTATGTTTCGTGACTCTCCGTGATGATTGTTTGGTCGTGGATAGCAACATGTTCAGCGATGTCATTTTGCATTTTCAAAAGCAAATATGTACTATTATATTATAATATTATTTGGTGGCTGAATGAAGATCCCATAGCCCAGCAAAGGCCAAGTGGTAACATGGAAAAGACTGAGTACTGAGTACTTACAGATAAAGAGATTGTTGCAAGAAGATTGAATCTTCCTAGAAACAACCAAGTGGAAACATCGTATCCAACTAGGTAGTAAATAATACAAATAAGTCAAGAATTTTTGCATATAGTTAGTGACCACTAACTCATCTTAGAGTTTAGGCTTCAACCCTGCTAAAAAAGAAAAATGATCATAACCAAATCCCTCCCTCTAACAAGTGCATATCTTCCCCAACACCCTTTCCCCACCAGCGTAACAGCTCTTACTGGTTAGTGAAGTACCAAACAAGTAACCAATATCATAGCAAATGTACCTAACTGTTCAAGGAATGTTATTTTCTCATCTTACATTGATTTGATATTTTTTGTCAAGGATGAAGCATTTTGCAGAATTTGTAATGAGTGACATTGTCACAACGAGGGTGGACATTAATGATACAATTTATCAATGCCAGAATATTGTGACATTGAAGATTTGAAGAACAAAAATCAAACTCTACAATTATTCTCTCATGTCATTGTTGTACACCTGTGTTGTGTTGTAAATGGGTAGATATTTGCCATAGCTTTTTTGGTAATTATTGATCTTACATACTGTTGAGCCCCTTGACAGAACAAACTTTGTCAATGAGAACATCCCTAAAAATGAAAAAATTGGCTGGTGAGTAATTCTCTTAAGGATTTCATTGTCATCACCAGCTTATGACATGCAAATTTGGGCTAACACATGGGACACTTTTGTAAAGAAGATGCCAAGAACTTATTGGTTCTGTGGACATTAGGTGAGTACAGTTATGACTGTGTCATTACCATTAAAGCCCTGGTAATTACACAATAGGTTTGTCCTCAGGATTTAGATGAATAACTATGAGAGTCATTTGACACCATGTGAATGACATAGTTGTCATGTTTCTGAATACTCTTTCATTAAAGATTCAGTTATGGTACTGACCAAGATGCAGCTGCTTTCCACATAAATTATTTTCCCTATAAGTTACCAACTACGGTGGAGTTCTGATAATTTTCACTATTTGTAACATTTTCATCTTTTCTAAAAAAGGTATTTTAGTAGGCAATTTACCATCCCCTCCTTACTTCTTATTTTGTCTACCATCATTTTTCCACTTTTTGATGTTGGTCTCAAATAACAATGATAATAAAATTCTCTCCAAAGATACTCATCTGTATCTGATGCCAGCAGTCCATTGGATAAGTTCACTAAAAACTTGGCCCAAACAATTATTTGTCCAAGGTGAGTTACATCATCATCAATTTCTTTCATAATGATGGTATCTGCACAGTCTCAGACCTGCTAGTTGATGTTGTAGTGAACAATCCAAATGGGGTTTGGGGTGGAGATATTATTTTTGAGCCTACCATTATCTGTTCCTCCTTGGCTTATGGAAAGATTCTGTGGTTGGACCACAGTGAAATTTTTCAAGAGTAGTTCCATACATTAAAAATATTGATAAAATTGATCCTGGAATTTCATGGCATGAAAAGATGAGTCTTTCACTGACATTTCCAGATCCTGAATGAAAATTGCATGGAATTTGAAAAGCACCACAGTCTCAAGATCTGCAACAACTGTTTATCTTGCTAAAGTATTCTACATAAATAATTCATTATGAAACCATGCATCTCCCATATTGGATGACAGTAAGTAATTTCAGGGATTTTTTCATTGAAAGATTGTTACATTGTAATGAATGTTGGAAGTTAGATCTTTTTTGTATCTGTTGGACTATTCTTAAATATTCTTTGTTCATTTTGATGAGTTGTACATACTATGAGCTAAATGAAGTTTGATGAAATGGATTATATCTTGAGTCAAAATAAATGATATTATTTGAGTTATGAAGTGAATGACATAAGCTGAAATGGATTGTGTCTTACAAATAACAATTTGATAATATTATTTGAACCATTGAATAATTGAAGGTTTGTGAAACCAAACATTATCAATTGCATGAAATCAAAAAAAAATTGACTGCAATATCATTGATCACATCATGTTACATGTGACATGTCCATTTCTTCTGACAAATCATGTACCTGTTTTAGTATTTGTTACTGTGGTAAGAACCTTCAATTCGGTGCTACTAGTATTTGTGAAATCCGACAAATACTCGTTCGTGTTTCCTGTAGAAGGATAGTCGACTTTTTGTATGGCTTCTTAGCACTGTGAAGTGACTCATCTGATGATGCTTTCACTTTTCAAATAACTTTTGGATGCATTGCTCGAAGGAAAATAATGACGAGATATCGTCAACGATGTACCTACACTTTGTTCTTTACTTTCTATTACTAAAGATCAAAGGTCAATAGCATTACTTGTGGGACTGAGTGTACAATCGAAATAAAGGTTCAAAACCGCCATGTGTGGCAGGATTTTGGATGCGATGCTTTATTGAAACAATGAAGAGATATCGTCAACGATGTACCTACACTTCGTTCTTTACTTTCTATTACTAAAAATTAAATTTCAATTGCACTTGTGACACTGAGTTCACAATCGAAATAAAGGTTGAAAACCGCAATGTGTAGCAGCATGCACTATAGTAACACGGGAAACACACTCATCCCTCAGTCATCGTCATCATCCAAAACAGCCTTCTTGCTCGCCGCACCACCTCCCCGTTTCTTAAACATGGCCGCGTCGTCTCCTTCATCATCATCATCCCCAAACACCAACTCCCCCTCCTCTTCCTCCTCCTCTTCGTCCTCGTCGTCCCACTCGGGCCTACCCCTCCGTCCGCCTCTATCGCCAACGCCACCGCTTCCCTTCTCGCCCCCCCTGCCCTTATTTCTATTCGGCCTCTTCTTCTTATTCTTACTCCATTCGTCTTCCTCCTCCTCCGAATCCTCCCCGTAATCCATCTCCACGTCCTCCTCGTCGCTGTAGACATCCCTCCTCATGGTCTGTCTCTTCAACCTCCCCAAATTGACTCCGTCGTAATCCCCATCCTCCTCCTCCAAGTACTTGGCGTTCATGCCCCGACCGTGACCCCTCCTGCCGCCCCCGCTCCTTCTCCCCCCTCCCATCCTTCCGCGCTTGCTCTTCTCCAAATCGTCCTTGCCCTTGATCCTCGCCAGCTTTTCCTTCTCGGGATCGACCTCCGTGACGATTTCGGCGATCCTGGCTCGTTTGACGTTGCGCTGTCGGACGGCCAGGGTGAGGTTCCGGTGGGCCTCCGAGGCGAGGGAGGAGGGACGGGGGGCGAAGCGGGAGGCTATGGGTCCGAGGCACTCGAGGATGGTTCCGGCGGGTTTGCCGTTGCCGTTGCCGTCGTCGTCGTTGTCGTTGTCGGAGGAAGAGGAAGGACCGTTTTCGTCGTTGGCGTCTCGCTTGGAAGGGGGACGCACCGTGGCCTGTTGGGAAACGTAGAGATATCCGTTGATCCCGGCGAATCCCGGAAGGGGGTGGGCGCCGCCGGGACCGTGGCCGGTGGCGGCGGTCGCGGGAACGGTGCTGTCCAGGCTGTCCACTTCCAGCACCTCCCGTCCCACGTGCAGCGTGTAGGAGCCGTCGCTCCACTTGACCAAGCGGGTGTTGCTTTCCCTGACGGGGTTGCCGTCGGCGTCCCTGAGCAGTTCCCTCTCGGCGGCGTTCTCCTCGTCGTTGCCGTCGCCGTCGTTGCGTCGGTAGCGATACCGCCAGCGGATCATGTTGTGGACGTACCCCCGATAGTACTCCTCTTCCGCCTCCTTGTCGTGAGTCCGCGCGTCGTACGGGGCGACGTTGATCCCCACCAAGTTGGGCAGCTTGGCCACGTGGAAGACGTTGTCCCGTCGCGTCGCCTCGTCCGCCAGGGAGAGCAGCTGCATCCTCCGCGGGGGACGAGGCGCCGGCGCCGCCGCCGTGTCCTTCGTCGACTGGTCTCGTCCCGCGTCGCGGTCGTCGTCGCTGTCGCTGTCCAGTCCGAGCGTCTGGTTCATCGTGCGCGGGGCCCGTTCCGCGGCGGCGACGGCGGCGGCGGGAGGGGCTCCTTCCGCCGCGCGGCCGACGATGCCGTCGTCTCCGTCGAATTCGTCGTCGGCCGAGGAGGAGGAATCGCCATCGTCGTCGTCGCCGAAGAGAGAGGCGTGTTTGCCGCCGGCCGGAGGTGGGTTTGGCTCGTCGTCGCGCTCGGCGGTGGGAGCCGCATCCTCGCCGCCGTCGTCGTCGTCCTTTTTCTCGCTGCCGTCGACCTTTTTCTCGACGTCGCCGACGTCGTCCGCGTCGTTGGTCGTGGCCCCCGCTGTGCCTGGATGGCCGTCTCCGTCGACATTGCCGCCACCGCCCGCATCGGCACTGGCATTGGCACTGGCCTTGGCACTGGCACTGGCATTGGGTTCTTCGGCCGTTCGTCCACGGCCCACGCTCTCGTCGGAAGAGGACGACGAGTCGCTGTCGTCTCCGAAGAGGCTGGCGTTCTTGTCGGTTGACGCCATGGTGAAACTCAGGGAAACGGTACGTTGTAGGTTACAATGTTTCTATCATTTTATGTTGAATACAATATTGTATTTAGTAGCGTAGTAGAGAAGCTACAACTTTTCTCAATTTTGTCCAGCCTCAATTCAGCCTCACAATTTTTTTTTGAATTAACCACTTTTCCCTAACCCATCGGAAATAATATATAAAAAGCCCTAGATCCGCAAAACCCTAATTTTGGGGCCCCAACCCCAAAATCCTAGGGTTTTGCTAAAATATAATTGAAATGTTTGTAGGTAAAGAACCATCAATAAAATCCCAAAAAATTCACAATAAAAAAATCTCTAAAAGAATCAACTAAAAGAGTTGCCCAATACCAGTATCAAACCTCCAACCATATTTCCCTAGTAGTCCAAACCGCTGTGTACTGTAACCCTAAGTTTTATATTATACCAATAACCAAAAAAATTCTGAGGCTGAATTGAGGCTGGACAAAATTGAGGCTGAGTTTAGTTATTCTCTTACTCTAAAACAATATATTATTTTTTCTATTATCAAAGCTTACTTTTTTGACTGCAAATTTGAAAATATTTCCCCAAAACGACGGAAGATTGGCATACAAAAAAAGCATTTTAGCAACTCATATTTTATTTTTTTGTGCATGCACCATGCACATGCCCAGGGAAGCAACTTTCGTCAGACCTTCACCCCTATTCACAAATGTATACATGATATACCTTTCAACTCATCCTAAAAAGGGACGAGATTGGCCCATTTTCAAGTGTTTTGGAAAATTCATCCTCAAAAGACCCGAAATTTAACACAAAAATATTTTACTCTGAATAATTTCCAAAGAGGAATTCCGCAGTTGATTGCATTTTCTGGATCCATCGTCAGCAAAATTGCCACCAAAATTATCGCTGAAATTGTTGCATCGTCCATCGCAGTGGTCATTTTGACTGACGATCCAAAGTTCCATTTCATTTCGGAGTGTCTGCAGCAGCAGTGCTGTTTTTGAAGTGGATGGTGCAGTCATGTCATTGGTGGCGGCATTGGCAGTGGCGGTTTCAGGAGCGAGAGCAGTGGGCGGAACGTGTGGTTTGATTGCCGGATGATGGTGGCTCGTCTCGTCAGATCTTTCCTTTTGAGGGTTGGCCTTGGGGGGTTTCCTGTATGCTGTGAGGCAGTGGTGGCTGTGGCGGTGACAGCTGTGGAGACGTCATCATTATAGTCGTCTTTAATGAAT
>JALLPE010000835.1:0-14423 GCA_036940025.1 Conticribra weissflogii | reverse complement strand
TTTGAACAAGCTCTCAATCAAAAGAATCATCCACTTATGGATATTTTATTGTCAAAATTTGGATCAACACCATAATGAGAAAATTGCTTTAGAAGTGAAAGTTGATCATGTGCTGTTTGTCATTCATTGAATGAACAAAACTTTTACACACATGCTTCATTTGAATCATGATTGTGAACTTTTACAGCTTTTGAACAAGCTCTCAATCAAAAAAATTCATGCACTTATGGCTATTTAATGGACAAAATTTGGATAACCAGCAGGCTGAACATTTGCTTTAGAAGTTGAAAACGTTCATATGGTGATTTAATTCATTGAATGACCAATGAAATTTCTCAAAGGTTTCAATGACATCATGATGATGAACTATTAGAGCTTTTTAGCAAGCACTCA
The DNA here is from genome assembly GCA_036940025.1 of Conticribra weissflogii. NCBI lineage: Eukaryota > Bacillariophyta > Thalassiosirophyceae > Thalassiosirales > Thalassiosiraceae > Conticribra > Conticribra weissflogii. Next base: position 14,030 of record JALLPE010000835.1, on the reverse strand, counting down.
ATTGAATAATTCAATCACTGACACCCATTTGATGGTCATAAATTTAAAAAACCAGTAAGCAGAGAAAATTGCTTTAGAATTGAAACATGATCATGTGATGTTTGTAATTCATTGAATGAACAAAAAATTTTGACGTAGACTTGTATGACATCATGATTGTTAACTTTGGAGCCTTTGAACAAGCTCTCATTCTCAAAATTAATTCATTTTCAGTCATGTAATGGTCAAAATTTAGTTTCAATTTGCAAGTGTTTGTTACCTTCACTTGCTATGTATCCCCTTAAAATAATTCTTTTATTAAAATCATACAATTATTTTGATTTTTCCAATCATGTGCACAGAAATACACCCTAAAAATTTGGAGAAGTTTTGTCATATGTAAACACATCATTTAAAACAGATTACATATCTAAATTAAAACATGCAATCTAAATATGTGGCCTATGTGAGAAAAGAAATAAAACCTACTGAAATTAGAATGAAACCAGAGAACTGTTAAGAATGAATTGTGGCTTTAACCACTACATTGTGTAATCATTGTGTTGGTGGAATTCTCAATTATCACATAAAGTTGTTTTTTACGTATGATTCACAACATATGTCAGTCTTGCAAAGTCCACAGTTATTGAGAGCCCACAGTTATTGAGAGCCCACAGTTATTGAGACATCATTTGGCTATGACACTGAATGTCTCAATAACTGCGGACTGACTGTAGATAACTAATGCTTGGTGATAGTTGACTATCACAATTATTATTGGTCTGTTACCACTAATTTCTATTTGTATATGCCATCACACTAAATGATGGAAATAATTAACTATCACCATCATTATCTGTGATAGTCAACTATCACAGGTATTATTGGCAATAGTTAACTATGACAGATATTATCTGTGATAGTTAACTATCACCATTTTTAATCTATGACTTTGCGATTGAAATCCATAATATTGCAAATGTAATGTTGCTAATCCACTATCTTCCTGGAAGACAATGGAATGGTGATATTTTTAGCGATTTATTTTATTGTTATGTGGACACACAGGACTAAGGAACTATCACCATTATATATTATCTGTGAGAGTTAACGTGTTAACATTACTCTGTAATTGTATGAACCATATAACTGTCAAAGTTATTATTGGCGATAGTTAACTGTCACCGTTATTTTTTTATTCCGTGACTGTCAGATTGAAATCTCTAATGTCGCCAAAATAACGTCGCGAATCCACTTTCTTACGACAGATGATAATTTCTTTACGTCATAAAGTATTACCGTGCGACCTTTTGAATATATAAATAGGAATCGATAGATAGACCTGTTTTCCATCGTTCTCACGACCACTAAGATCTAAAGATCTGTGTACTAGCAGCATCTGAATAACAAAAGTATGAGGGTTCGCGACAAGCAAGAACGGAAGCAAGATGAAAGGAAATTTGTTTGTAGTATTAGTCAAGAATCTTTGGAACCAATAAGATTGTTTCCAATATTATAATATTTTCTATCATGAGATCCGGTACCAGTGCGTATTACTCTCACGAATAATGTACTATTTTTTATCCATTGGTAATCTATATTACAGTCAACTAATCTGGCTGACAGAACACAATTAGATCCGAAGGCCAAACAATCAACCAACCATTTTTCTCTCGAAAGTGACATATATTCCATCCATCAAAAATGAAGTTATCAAGTGTCGTGTTCTCTTTCATTTTCGCCGCCAATATCGATGACGCCATCGCCTCAAAGCCTGATGTCGAGTTCGACGAGGTAGCTGCAGCCTTCCATCTTTCCAGTGAACTCGTTCGTGAGTCATTCCTACGAGGTGCCCACGAAAATTCGGAATTAGAAACACCCAGGCGTAACCGCAATACTCGTCAACGTGCAAACGAGTGGCTCACGATGCACAATAGCAAACGTGAGGAATACATCGGTCTCGATTATGTGCCTATGATGTGGAGTAATGAACTCAAGTTGATGGCCGAAGATTGGGCCAACACCCTCGCCACAAGTTGTAAAAACGAAGCCCCTACTACTCCTTATGGGTGGAATATTGCCGGAAAGCAAGGCAGTCCAGATTTCAGATCTGTGGAGGATGTTATGACTATTTGGGAAAATAAGCTCGATAAGGGCCGGCCTGATAATTACGAATTCACCCAAGTGCTCTGGCAGGTAAGCCTTAGTAGTATTATGAGTGTCACGTGGAGCTGAAGAGGGTGAAAGGATGTAACATGGCATAGTTTCTTACATATTTCACCTCACAAATAACTCCTTTATCCTTTATATTTGGTTCCCCATAGGCTACCAAATACGTTGGTTGCGCGGATGCAGTCTCACCCCCCAACTCCGATAAAATGTGCACCTACTCCGTCTGCTATTATGCCAAACCAGGAAATTGTGGTATGAAACAATACCCTAAATATGACTGGCAAACTCCCGTCATGACGGGCAAAGCGTGTGGTCCTTGCCCTCCAGATTTCCCTGAATGCGACGAGGAACCAGATAACTAGATTGTTCGAAATATAACGATATCGAAGTGAGAAGGTTATGTGCTCCATGACTAACGAGGGTGTTAGGAAGTTAGAAGGAATGGATAATGTTTTTTCTCTGGACACGAGGAAGAGAGTTGTAGGTTATTTCTACATGATCGAGAAGAGAACGAATTCTTATTCATTCACTTATCCGTATAGTGAGATGCTTTTTTAGAGCAACTATTTTTAGTTTCGCAATATGTTCGCAGACTCTATTATCAATTAGGACAATCTCTCTACAACCATCGCAGAAGCACCACCACCGCCGTTGCAAATGCTTGCACATCCAACACCTGCCCCACTCCTTTTTAGTACATGATACAAACTTCCGACAATTCTAGCCCCGCTCATTCCAATTGGGTGCCCAAGAGAGACTGCTCCTCCGTAGACATTCACTTTTGCAGGATCTAGGTTCATCAATCTCATATTAGCCAAAGCAACTACCGAAAATGCTTCATTGATTTCATGATATTCAATGTCCTGCATTTGCATCCCAGCACGTTGTATAGCAATCGGCGCGGCATTTGACGGAGCAATAGTAAATTGCGTTGGCGGGCCCTCTGCATCAGCATAACCACGAATACGGGCCAAGGGCTGTAGACCCATTGAAGTAGCATGTTCCTCACTCATAATCAAGAGTGCAGCAGCTCCATCATTGATAGATGACGCATTTCCCGCCGTGACGGTTCCATTTTCCTTTTGAAACGCAGGGCGAAGCGATGGAAGTCTGGCCAAATCCGCAGCATTGGGTTCTTCGTCGTTCGTGACATCATCGGTTGGCTTTCCGCGTTTCTTTGGTCCCTCTATAGGAACGATTTCATCTCCGAAAATACCCCGCTCAATTGCCTCGCGTGCACGTGTGTAGCTCTCGATTGCATAGTTGTCTTGTTCTTCCCTCGAAATACCAAACTCAAATGCACATTTCTCTGCACAAATCCCCATGTGGACATTGTCGTATGGATCCCAGAGCCCGTCGTGGATGACACCGTCCAATAGTTGACTGTGCCCTAGAGATGTACCAGAGCGAGAGGATGGAAGGTAATGGGGAGTTTTGCTCATGGATTCCATTCCACCAGCCAAAATGGCAATTGGCGTTTTACTGTTGTGTGTATGGTTTTCGATTGTTTGTGCGGCAAGCATAATGGACTTCCGTCAAAACAAAAAATTTTCAATCCCTCTGTTTAGCAAAAAAAATTAACAAAGGAATAAATATTCGCAATGGACAATGGCAGCATACCTTCATCCCGGAAGCACAAACTTTGTTGATAGTTGTACAGATCGTATCTTCTGGCAAACCAGCCCCCAGCACCGCCTGGCGACAGGGCGCTTGGCCTATCCCCGCCGACAGGACGTTTCCCATGTAAGCCTCCACAATTTTGGGGACATTTACACCCTGGGATTCGCCGTTGGCATCACCAACCGTACTTTGCGGGGTCAAACGGGCAATCGCACCGCGGATAGCCGCAGCACCAAGTTGTGGAGCGCTTAGATGAGACAAGCTCCCATGGAATTTTCCGATGGGGGTGCGAGAGTAGCTGACAATGACGGCGTGAGATTTATTCATTGGGTTGGCTGATTTAACTTTTATGCCAATATTGTAAACGTTCTGAACGACTCGAAAACCGGAACTGATATCAGGGTCCACAGAATTGCAATATTTTCTTTTCGCCGTTGTCGTTCCGATTGAGATGTTCTAAAAGAAGAGGAGAAGCTGATCGTCATCGCATCATCAATGATCGTCGATTTTTTTGACATAAAAAACGATTTTATCTTGTTGTAGAAAGATACTATTGAAATGTTTGATGGAATTCGAATGAATTCGAAGGACTTCGTCAAGCGGAGAAATCCCATTTCTCAAAAAAATAAATTAAGTGCAGAAGGAGCGACTCATGACCAATCACATCAAAAACACTATAAAATCAAAGAAGCGACCCAAACCCAGCCATGACTATTAGTTCAACAATCGCCAACACACTTCGCAGCTTTTTTCGAGGTTTCACAACCATGACCACGGCATGCGCTCTAACTAGAGTTTCCGTCTATAAAATACAACGGCCCAGGCATTCTTTCAACCTTGTAATATCTCTCGGATCAGTCATCGATTTTTCCCACCCCGCCAACCCCCGCTCCTCTGCCATCGTCAACGCTGCCAACGAAGGATGTCTGGGCGGTGGCGGCGTGGATGGCGCAATTAGCGATGCCGGAGGACCGAACCTTTTCGAGGATCGTATAGCACTTCCGGGTCTGGGGAACAACATCCGCTGCCCAACCGGAAGTGCCGTAATAACCGGTCCAAATGTGTACTACAAATTGCATGTGCCTTATGTGATTCATGCGGTTGGTCCCAATTTCATGTTTATGTCAAGAGATTTGTCTCAGGGAGATGAGCTGCTTGCATCGGCGTACACGTCAAGCTTGGACTGTGGCAAAGAAGCGAAACTGGAGGCGATTGCATTTAGTCTGCTTTCTGCTGGGGTTTTCCGGGGTCCAAAAACTTTAAAGGACGTTCTGCGGATTGGAGTTGATGCGATTTGCAATTTTGATGGATATGACGCTCTAGCGGAGGTTCACATGTGTGCATTCAGTCAAAACGAAGTAGATGCTCTGCAAGAGATTGCAATAGATCTTGGGCTCAAAGCGTGCTAGAGGCGAAAGGAAAATATGGTCGTGTGAAAATTGAATTCTTCGTAGCGGATGACAAAAAGAAAATTTCATCAAAATGATAATTCTCATGGCTCTCCTCGGCACTTTTGGATTACCAAGACGAAAACAACCAAATGGACAGTCACATAATTAAGGTCTTGCGTTCGAAAGCGAGTATTTGCTTAGTAGAGACATGAATTTAAAATCAATTCCAATCTCCACTCAACACTTCTGGGATAATAAATGCTAATACATAATCAAATAGTTTATGAAACATCTGAAGGTGACATGGAAGAGTATGAAAATTATGAAAAACAGCACCTCTTATTAGAAAAAATAATTGTATGATGATGCCATTTTTGTGTGTAAGTCAAATTCGGAATGACTAGTTGTTATTCAATTGATATGGAGAGAAAAATATAGATGACTGATATTGAGACACCAAGTGAACATTATGTTGCTCTATTATCAAAAGCAGAAACTCTTGTGAGTAAATATATTATGGCAATGATGTTGCCAACATTGTACATGAATCAATGGCTTCATTGATGACACAACATTGCTTGTCTGACTCTTGAGCGAGGGAGAGAAAATGAAAACAACAGATATGGAATCACCCAGGAAGATAGTGGATTGGGAAAATTAGTTCAGTGATATTTGACATTTGAAGACCAAGGTGGAAAGACTGTTGAAATTCTTTGGAAAATGTTGATGAAGTGCTTTTTAACTGGTCAAAATGTCATCCTAGATTCTGTATGCAAACATTTTTGGGGAGAATTTTCGAATTGAAAAAGGAAGGAACTTTTACAGAATCATTGATCAAGAAGTGTTGTTGTTGACCTTCTCTTGCCACTGGAGAGGCATTGACTTGAGCTTCCAATGAATATGAGTAGGAGAGAGGGATGTTCCCATTGGTTCTTTGAGTAGTGTCAAATATTTCATTTGGGGGATGAAAGACAGACTATGTGGTAATGAATATGCAAACTAGTGGTATGTTGGTGATGGATTTTCAAGGAAGATCACAGGAAGTAATTTGATGGAAATAAGTCATTCTGAACAAAATTCACCTGTGTCAAGCCCTTCCACTGGCATTTTCACTACCACCACACTGTCAATGACCACAACAACCAATGTCATTCTCTTCTAAGCATTGAAGACACACAGAGAATTGATTGCATATCAGAATGGGTGTTTGTTTTTTACTTTTAGTATCAGATGTGAATGACTTCCTGGTGATGTGACACTTTGTTTGGGCTGAAGCAGCAATACCAACCTATCTAAACTTCCACAAAGAAATTGACCGAAGTTAATTTACAACTTACTTGAAGGTGAAACAGAGGTAAAAAATTAAAAGTTAGGAGGCTTCAAAAGGCACATAAATTGGTACTAGCACCAAAGCATGCCAATTGTTGGGTCAGACAAGGATGGAAGTGGGAAGCGAATTTTCCTTGCCAACAATCCACTTATATGGGTGCTGACAGTCACAAATGTTCCAAGAGAGGCAAACAATCAAACTACTGGATTAATGATATTGCTAGATAGATTTACAAAGGTTGTCTCATTGTGCACACGGTAAACCAAAAATGATGGATTGTAAGATTGATTTAATTCAATGTTAATAAATTTCAAAAATTGATGTTAGTTTACTAGTATTGTGGCATCAATTTACTTATAAAAAAATCAGTAATTTTTACATCAATGAAATTCTCATCATCAGATGGAATTAAAAAAGTATTGAATATAATGAGTTCGATAAATAATGATCAATGCAAAATAATCATTGAATTGATATCAATCTATTAGGTAGTAGATTTAGGCGCTGACATGAGAAGAGTCGATCAAGAAGATGAGAGCCCATTATTTTGGGGGGTGAGACGAGATGTATATCATATCAGTTATATTATGGCGCGCCTGTCAAAGGAAAAGTAGTAAAGGTTTATGACGATTACTCAATAATAAAATTGAAATTTTTCCTGCAATTACCTTTCTTGATCATATATAATAAAAAACCTACAGCTCGAAAACGAGAAGCCCCATAGAGAGATGATGATTATTTCGTCCCGCTTTTGCCCTGTGGGCCGAGGACAGGAAAAACACATGATTGAATTAAGGAAAAACCTTCATCCCACAATTGAACCGAATTGAAAACTGAACGAAAAAGAAGACAGCACCATGAGTTTCCCCGACCTCCCCATAACCAACCTCGAGAGCGCCGAGTTCACCAATACTATAGCAGCTTTCCGCGGTGAGAACACAGTAATCGGTAAGTGGTCAATTTTATTTTTCCAGAAGGGACAGCACAGTTGCCTCACACCTTTAGTCCCCACGCAATTCTCATCATGTTCCCCGTTGTCTGTGGCCTTCGCGAAGACTTCTGGACTACGAGATGTACCAATTGCCCCGCGGCTCTCAACGAATTGAATTCCCTTGCTGGTGATGAACGCTATCACAATGTCAGATTTGCCTCCATTTGCTGTGATTCATGCGATGGCGCACGTAATATCATCGACAGCGAAGATATCCCTCGATGGAACAAAATCTCTCACTACTTTATGGATCATGACAATAAGGAGAAGGCAAAAAGTATTTTGGGATTTAAGCAGGTGCCTTTTATAGTGGTGTTGAATAAAAATGGAGATATTGTGCAGATGGGGCCGAAAAAGAAAATTGATTTTGGAGATATTCCAGGAATGGTTACTGAATCAAAGACCGAGACGTCAGGGGAAGGACGAGCCTTTGTTTTGGACGAAGATTTTTAGACAGAATTAGCTTTGCTCATGGGAAGAGGGTCAGAAGTCTCATTAACACAACACCCCAACGTGATTTTTTTTTGCAGTAAAGGCCCCCAACATTGGTAAGCAACAAACAACAACCTTACAACAGAAATATGAATGATCTGATTAAAGAGAAAATGAATTCCATGGATAATGTTTAATACTACGACAAGATTCTGTAGGCAAAGTGAAAGTGTAAGATTGCTCTGTTCAATTTGAATAAACTTAGTCCTATCGAGAATATCTTAAAACGAGAAACTGTCATCCTAGTTCAATCCATTTTATGATGCAATGGAATTATTTAAATCTCGAAGAAAAATTGTTATCAACCGAAGATGACTATGTTCACTGATAGTTTGAAACCTATTTATGAAAATATAACGCTTAGTTTGACCGTTCCTCTAGAGGTAGAGAGAACTGCAGAAAACAATATCCCTTTTCAAAAGCTCACTGCCCTTCTCAAATTTAGCCTGGAGTTCGAGATTTCCAATCGCCTTGGATGCACTAGCAAGCTGTCGCACTAATTCTTCCAACCGCCTAAGTGCACGAATTGTGGAACCTTCAAAAGTGCCAGTAAGTTTCTGCACTTCCACAAATTTGACTCCTTTGCACCATGCATACACTGCTTCCATTCTACAAAAAGAAATGGCAAAATAAGAAAGTCAACGAAACGGTCGAGAATTCGTCAAAAACACACAGCGAAAAAAAGGTATAAAATAGAGCACAAGATCAAGGTAGAACTCACAATCCAGGGTTGAACTTATCAACAAACTCATCTTCATTCAATTCAATCTTGCATGAAATAGCCACTTTAGCAACCGTTCTTGCAAGTTCAATCAGTTTATAATAAGGCCCAGAAAGATGAGATTTCAACCCCTGTGCCGGATCATCTTCATCTTTATTCCTTTCATCAAAAATGAGACATGATAGCAACGCAACACTTTGTTCCACGGTCAAATCGTTGAAAATGCCAGCAAATACCAGCTCCACTACCACAAGTTCATTTGCGGTATTGATCTCACATGCAGTTCGGCCTTTTGTTTGAATGACTCCTTGTGCGTCAACGTGACCGAGCTCTTTCAACACACGTTTCATCTTACGCAGTTCATCTTTCATCACCATTGTTTGGCACGAGCGGGCCTCTCTCCTCAGCGCCCGCGCTTGATCTAGTAATTCGTTCTTACGCTCGTAGGCACTGACCCTTTGAATCCGCTCTTTTTCGTCAATTTCAGTGGCAAGTTTGTGTGTGGCCAAGCGCTCTTTTAGCTCGCATGCTCGTTTAAGAAGTTTTGTGAAGTCACTGGCTTTTATTTTGAGATCTTTCACCGGATCAAGTAGGGGAATACCGTCAGGAAATCGTTTCAATACTGTCTTCACTGAGGACAACACATTTTTCCTATTCTCCGGTGGATGTGTATCCTGGGGAATGTACAAACGCACGGCCGATATCCTATCAATAGCATCTAGCCCAACCGTGAACTCACGCATGCTAATGACATTTGGACTATCGTCAGGGGTTGCTGGCCTACAATGGCGGACAGTTCCCCTCCATAACAAGCCTAAGTTCGCCAAATCTTCTTCGCGACGAGCTTCTGCGATGGGAGACGTGTCATCAAAGTTACGATCAACACACGGGAGGAGCACGTCAAGATTGTGGATGGGGCCTTCAGTATTTCTCGCCATTTTTCCCGCCGATCCCGCTGTTCCCGTTCCAGCTTTTCTTCTGTATCTGACAATGACGCCCCAGCCATAATTCTCACCGTCAATGGTTACATCAATGAGTCTACCACCAGCTTGAACAAACGGAAGAATATGCTCTGGTCTACGCTGAATCTTCATCATTTTACGTTGGATCAACAATAACTGTTTGTCCATACCGTAATATTCACCAACCGCAGCAACGTCCTCTTCTTTTCCACCAGGAACAATTTCAATGGCGTTTGCTTCTTGCTCCGCTTGATCAGCCTGTGCCTCCAGACCCGGTGCCTCGCTCTCCTGCTGATACTGATGAAACGATGCTCGAAGCAAATACTCTGGATCAACATCCTCGACTCTCAACATGTTGAGAAGCATATTGTAAGAAATTTTGTAAGAAGAGTTGAGAGGATCGGGGTCACCGTATAAAATTCCTTTGCATACGTCAGGCTCCATCTTTTCATCCATCATTTGGATTACGACTCCCCTGTCATCTTTACCACGACGACCAGCACGTCCACTCATTTGGATATATTCTCCGGAAGTTACCCATCTAATTTCCTTTCCATCCCATTTCTTTCACAATTGCGGTGAAACGAGAACAAATAAATGGGAAAACTGAGAAATTCTGCAAAATGAAATAATAATGCTCGTCATGATTTGGCACTGCACTCACTCTAGTATTTGTGAAAACCACTGTTTTCGCGGGCATATTGATGCCGATTGCGAAGGTTTCCGTAGCGAATAAACATTTGATAAGCCCCTCTGAGAATAAGATTTCCACAATTTCTTTGAGTATGGGAAGAAGCCCGCCGTGATGAATACCGATTCCGCGTTTGAGCAAAGGAAGCAACGCTTCTACCTGGGGCAATGTCCGATCGTCTTCCGACAGACTCTCAATGGCGTTACTGTAAACTTGAGAAATTAAGTCCTTTTCCACTTCATCCGTGTAGTCTTCCCTTTTCAATTCCAACGCGTATTTCTCGCAATCTTTTTTGGAAAATGAAAAAACAATGACTGGATTGAGATTCCGGGTCATGATTAATTTGACGATTCTGTGCAAATCATTATTTGGACCTTTCCCCCCTCCAGCTCCTCTTTTACGCTTTTGTCCTCTTCCACCTTTGCCTCCTCCTCCTCCAGAGTCCAACGTGGCATCGGCGATGGCTCCGTCAATGTTGCCACCTCCCTGAAGTGTCGACATGGCCTTTTGAAAATTCGCCTCACGGAACTTTCCCTTCTCATCCACCACCAAATGCAAGCCATTCCCTCCTTGGGGGAAAATATAGTGCTGCAACGGCGTGGGACGATAATTCGTATACACCACATGGCAAGGCTGGTGATGAATCTTGGCGATCCAACTCACAAACTGCCTGGCATTTGGAATTGTCGCCGAAAGGAACACAAATCGCACTTTGTGAGGAAGCAAAATGATGCTCTCCTCCCAAACCACACCCCTCTCCTTATCGCGCATGTAATGTACCTCATCGTAAATCACCCAAGCCACCTCCCTCATCACTTCGCTTCCGCGATAGAGCATACTCCGGAGGATTTCCGTCGTCATGACCAAGCAGGTGGCGCTGGGATTGATGGTGATATCTCCGGTCATGAGGCCAACGTCTTCGAATTCTTCTTGCAAATCACGATATTTTTGATTGCTCAGTGCTTTGATGGGGGAAGTGTACACGACGCGTTGACCGTCTCGGAGGGATTTGGCGATGGCATATTCGGCGACGACTGTTTTTCCTGCGGAGGTGTGTGCTGCGACGAGGACGGATTCGTTTTTTTCAACATAGTTGATGGCGGTTTGCTGGAAGGGATCGAGTGGGAAGGGATAGACTTTGGCAGGAGGACGGGAGGAAATTTCCTCGTCTTCCTCCTCCGAAGTTTTTATAGGTGGACCTTCTGGAAGGGCGGAATAAGATCGGATGGACTTATCGTGAGAAGTTCCCGTGGCGACTTCTCGCTTGTCATCTTCTGCGGGAGCAGCAGTGGATCCATCTGGGTTGTTGGATTTGCCGTTCGAGTCGTCGGCTGCATCGTTTTCGTGTTTGGGGATATCGGAAGTTGATTTCTTTTTGTTGTGTCCGACGGCGTGTTGCATGGAAGAAAATACATCTTTGTACATGGTCGAAAATTCTTTTGCTTTTCCATTGTTTGAATCATTGTCTTTTTTACTTGACTCAGTTTCTTCCATGTCTTTGGCGGTATTATTTTTTTTGTTTGCATCATCATCGCCATCATCTTCACCGTCGTCGTCTCCGCCGGATTCCCTCCGTCTGGAATCATTGTCTGCGGCATCAGCTTCTTCGCCATCACTTTCCCCGCCGCTATCACTCGTGGGATCATCCTCTACCACCTTCTTGGTTTGTTCTTGGTTGTCATCTTCGCCGTCGAAGGCGCCGAAGAGGGCGTCGAGATCGTCCGCCATGGTGGATTCTGTCTAATTACTCCTTATCTTGCAGCGTATATTATTATTAATATGAGAATTATTGTCGCGATTTGTTGTATTGTACTCTATTGTCCTTGATCGGTATTATATGAGACAAGAAAAAACAAGGAGATAAAATAATAATGATGAATGGTTGAAAACTTTCTTACGTACAGACGGCATCTTTCTTGTGACATAAAGCGGTGTGATTTATCACCGTACCATACGGGTAACACGGTATAGTACACAAATAATATACGACATCCATCGATGTATGGTGCCATACCGTACCGCATACAAAAGTGCTGTAATAGCGTGCCATCAAAAGAAACCACGGATCTCAATCAAACCGCAACACCAATGGCCAACGGCCAACTTCAGGACACGCCGCGTCCTCTATCTCGTGAAAACAGGGACAGCGCCTTGCTCGGAAACTTTTTGCAATAAATACCGTAAACGAATTACGGAAAGAATATAGCAATCCAAACTCATCCGTAACATCTATGAGCAATAATACGAAGCCTCCCAAGTTGGGACCAGATCCAACTCTTTTGAGTAGACGCGAAGTCGACGCTCTCTATGAATTGGTGAGAACATTATACCGAATCAGTGTCGTCTTCGCCCCGTATTAACTGGAAACATCAGAATAATAAACATCATGTGGTACTGACTTCTACTACTTATCTGTAAAAAACTCAATGCACTTAAACGCAGCTAGCTGCCGTCTCTGGCGCTCTCCAACAACTTGAAATTCCCTATATTCTCACCGGAGGATCCCTTCTCGGGGCCATACGACAACATTCCATTTTATTTTGCGATGACGACATCGACCTTGCCATTTTGGAAAGCCACCCAGACAGCAACGACAATGCGTCAAACTACTTTTACGAAAAGGCCAAATCGCATCTGCCATCGGTCCTTGGGCCGTCCTTTCAATATTCAGTGAAGCCATGGGAAGGAGGGGACAAGGTGCGGATAAAATCCTGTTCCAACGTATTCTTGGATGTATTCGTCATTCGTAAATATGAAAATATTCAGGAATTGAGAAATGTTATTGGTGTCAAGAAAAATGGAGACGCCCAGAGCGAGGAATATGTGAAAGGAATCGTCGATGTCATTTGCGACTCCCTGCATAATCAGGGTGAAATCTTTCCGGTGGCAAACAAATGTGGATGTGAATTGCAGCTTCCGTGCCCCATCTGGCATTTCAACACTCGCAAAGCAATTGAAATGTGGCCTCGTGAAGTCTACCGCGAATGCGAACTATTTCCTACAATGCACACGTTGAAAATGGGTCCGGTAGTACGGCTCTCTGGTCCTCGTATGCCAGTATGGCTTTTGAAGCGGGCATTTGGAAATGATTGTTTTGAGATTTATTACCAAAGCAATAGTCATCATTGTGGTGGGACGGCTTCACAATTGGAGAAGAAGGAGGAGGCGACTGATGGAAATGGAGAAGAAGAAAAGAAGGCAAATTATTGTGACAATGGTATTTCCTATGAGAAAAATGATACTGCAGACATATCGACACCAGAATCAAAATCAAAGCATTTCACAAACCTTCCTCCGTTGGTATGTGCCGGAGGTCGATGGACCACCAATGTCAAAACTCCGCTTTGTGAACAGCACTACTTGCCGATGCAACCCATGTCCAGAGCCAAGAGACGGCACTCAACTCATAATAAGACCAAACTGTTTGAATATCTAGGAGATCAGAGCAATCGAGAGTATACGTGGCTGATGGAAACAGGAATATTGAGTAGTCCGCGTTCACGATCAGATAACACGTCACCCCATTCGGCAAGCTCTCGTGAAGGACGGACAGTTTATATGGACGGTGTCTTTGACTTGTTCCACATCGGTCACCTCCATGCTATTGAACAATGTGCTGCCCTTGGAACTCGTGTCATTATCGGAGTTACCGGAGATGATGATGCAGCAGGTTACAAACGC
>JALLPE010000833.1:0-14443 GCA_036940025.1 Conticribra weissflogii | reverse complement strand
AACAATAAAATAAATTGCCAAAACCACATCGCCATTCTATTAACTTCCTGGGCTTCCGGCTAAGATCACATTGAGTAAAATGACCTCGCAACATTTTATATGACTGCAATCAATTCGCGCCAACAAGAGATAAAAGTCAATCTTTCTCTCTGCTACTGCATACGTATTCCTCAGTTCGTGACTCGTGCATCATCGTGTTTTGAGTGTTTTAGTATAATTTTTCTTGTCGTGAAGGTTACCAACCATAGTGACATTCTTTTTTTACTTGAGTTGTCTGAGTGACCGTATCTCTTTTATGGTCTATTACAATAAATGTAGGAAGCAAAATTTGAATTTGTTCCTGAGTTTGAAACCTCAAATCTACAACTACTTTTGATCGCTCAACATAGAATTTTGCAAATGCTTGAAGTATGTACTCCTCTGGGGATAATTTTTATTTTTGTAAAAATACCGTTCTCTCTCGCTGTCGTAGCCTACGTGAGTTGAACTGCACTTTCTTAGAAAAGATAGGAGACACAAAAACACATAACATCACGCCCATCAACGCAATAAGTACGCATATAAACCACGATCGAAATCGCAGCCATACACGTGAAACTTGCATGGGATGTGATGTCTCTTGTGTCAATGATGACCGCGGATATAAAATGCTTTTTTGTCAGTAAAATTATATTATTATTTCTGCATTGATAATATTAAAAATGATAAAAAACAATAAAAATGATGCAATAAATGCTCCAAGAAGATTTGTATCACACATGATTTCATTTCCCATATATGATATTATATTCATGCAGATCAGGATGGATATGACAGAATATTGATAATTTTGTCATGTGATGAAAAAAGAGACAATCACAAATTTGTCATTAAAATGTCTTTATGTGGCTGTTAAATCAGAGTGGAAATTCTTTTTTTGAATCATGGTAAATCATTGCACACAACTTTTCTCCATTAGAATTGGATGTTAGTATTATCCTTTTAAAGTTACAAAGATATACCCTTATATATTGATTCAATATTCAAAAATTCTTTAAAATGTTGCATTCATTGTTTTTGTAGAATAAATGCATATTATATGTCCACAAATAGTCCCAATGATTGCTAGACAAAAAACATTTGAACCCTAACATGATTGTTATTTAATTACAAATATTGTTCTTTCTAATCTTTGAAATTTTCAACTTTGGCTGAAACAAATTACGATATCAGTAAAGATAAAAAATTGAACCATGGCGTCATCATTTTATTGCTATAATCATTATTTATGTTCAGGTCAATAATCAAAATATCCTCATTTTCAATGCATTTGAGTTTATGTGGTTACTGGTTACAAAACTAGGAAAATTTTGGAGTGTGACTCTCTAATTTGTTGTTAACTAGATGCTAACTAGAAAAAGACTCTCAGAAGACAAATACTTAAGAGGAAACAAGGACAGAACAAATCCCCAAAAGTGTAGAAAAACTTAAAAAATTTACCAAGTAATATAGTAAAAGAGAGTATATTTTTTCCATCGATATTAGTTTTGTTGTTGTTTTTGCAAGTGGTGGACACAAGACAACAATCCACGAAATAAAAATTGCTTCCTTTTATTTGAGACCTTGCCATGGAAACCTTGAGCTCGTGAGTCTTTTGATCGAGTTCCATCTGTTGTATCGTGGTATGGTCCCATAGTACATTGCACATGCAAGCCCACCTAGTATTGCCTGCATGCAAACTTTTTACTTCTTCCACTCAACGCAGTAATGCACCCCGCTTAGATTTTGTTTTCATTGTATTGGAACATTTTCTTTTATGTATATTGTATAATATAATATCACATGAAATATGCAGTGAGTTTATTAGTTAGTCACCGATGCTATTACGAGCATTCACGAACACATTCCACCGGGATTGACTTTTTTCTTTGAAAGTGTGGCTAGCGAAATAATAGTCTTAAAAATATCTAATTATATATTTGAAGTCATGATTAAGATGACGTCTTGTTGGATCTTAATGAGGTAAGCAACTTATTTCCGAATCCTCACTCCCTACCATGCCCTTCTTGCTCTCACCTCTAAACAAATTATGTAATACCGTAAACCTGATTCTACGTCGACGAGGTCTCTACGTAGGTACTTATTAAGACGTCAAGTATCATAGGGAAGAAATACTCAGCTGAGTTTATGCGTCATCAATCTAAGTTAGTAGAAGAGAGTACAATAGTAGGGGTTTTAATCGGTTACACGACGACGACCCATCAACCTAGCAACGAACATCATAGTCAATGCAATAATAATTATTATCATATAAGCATTCGTGTCAGTGAGAAACAATTTAGGCGACAATAAATAAAAAATATATCATTATTGCATCAAATTATCCATTACTGCACCCGTCAATCCCAACCCACCGTGTCTACTGCGCACGCTCTCACTCTCTACCGAGACAGGAAAAACCAACCAAAAGAATGGTGAACAAAACGTCCTTCCCTCGTCGCCGATCCTCCAGTCAATTCGCCCGCAAGGCCGACTTCTCCTTGCTTTCTCTCGACGTCCTCGAAGAATCCCTCGATGACATCGACAACAGCAGTCGCAGCGGAGACCTCATCGAGGTGGCCAAGATCGGGGTCGCGACCGCCTCGACGTCTACGGAAGCGGCTGCTGAGGAAGCAGCGAACACGGCGACGGCAGCGGCAACAACAACAGCAACAAGAACGAGATCATCGGATTGGAAGTCAAACTTGAATTTGCATTCCAATTCAAATGCCGAAATGATTTTCGGAGCCACCGTTGCCAACGACGCGACGACGTTTCCTGCAGAGAACCATCCTGTGAATTTCGGTTTCGATCCCATTATTCCAAATGATTCGAATGAGGACGATCGTATGTTCCTTTCAGAGGTTCGAGGCGATGACATCCGAGGAGTTGCCTCCTTTGTCGACGGCAAGAATGGTCATCCTTCCATTTCCGTGGCCACGTTCGCCGTTGCAACTCCGAGTTTCACTGGTACAAACTCTGGCACTGTCCCTCCAGCGAAGAATGCCGCGACCGCGGTCGAGACGGAGATTTCCAATTCCACTATTGCAGTAACGTTTCAGAAGTCGTCTCATCGTCAAGAAGACCACCGAGAAAAGCAAGTCGAAGAACGGTTGGCCCATGCCTCTGTTCAAGTAGAACGCCAACAAGCAAATCACGAAGATGTCCATCAAGAGGGATATTGCCATGATCGCGATGCCGTCGAGTACACCGTTCGTGTCAATTTCAATGCCTCCCCGACGAAGCGGGACCAACAAAATACGATAAATGATGCCGACCAGCAGCAACAACAACAACAGGAGAAGCAGCAACGGCAACAGCAACCCCACACGAAGAAGCGAGACGATTGGAGCGGCGTGACGATTCAGCCCACCCCCACCAACCGCAGGCGAAGCTCGGTCATGAGCGTGATGAGCGGAATCACCATAGCCGAGAGCGATTTCGAAGATGTCGAGGCGGAAGTGGACGACGTCATGGAGCAGAAGTTTCTGAACCAGCAGCAGCAGCAGCAGACGAATCCACAGAACCACCAGCCCAAGCATCACAATACGAGAAAAGGGAGCAATCCCAACAGACCCATTCACCTGACCAAGTCGGAAAATTCGGAATACAATTACTCGGCAGGAACCTTGGAAGAAGCCGATTCCATCTCGGACCTCACGGCGTTTTTGGCTGCGGGGTTTTTGGCTCGTGACATGAAGAAGCAACAACAGCAGCAGCAACAGCATCATCGGCAGCAGCAAAGTTTGAGTGACTCGGCCAGCACTCAAGGTTACGAATTCTTTGGAAGCGATGTCAATATCGGCGATGACAATATGATTTACCGCACTACCACTCCTTTCGCTACTGCTACTGATGCTGCGTATGTGGGGGATTCGAAGTCATCGGGCGTGGCACATAACGGAGTGACTCGAAGATCGAGTGCTACCTCCAAGGAAATTGTTCAAGCCATGGC
Source organism: Conticribra weissflogii (assembly GCA_036940025.1). Classification (NCBI taxonomy): domain Eukaryota; phylum Bacillariophyta; class Thalassiosirophyceae; order Thalassiosirales; family Thalassiosiraceae; genus Conticribra; species Conticribra weissflogii. Next base: position 10,470 of record JALLPE010000833.1, on the reverse strand, counting down.
GAGGATGCTCCGAGGGAATGATTTCGACATCAATAATGTCAATTTTCGTGACGACGACGACGATGACCTCTATTGCGCGGACTATACAGAAACGTTTGAGGATCGACTCGATAGGAAAAATCGGGATACTATCGGTCTGGCAGGCACGCAGGAACACAGTCAACATTTCAATTCCGATGGAGGAAATGGAAGCTTTGGAATGAAAAGCACCAGTAGCAAGAGCGATAGTGATATTATCTTTGGCAGCAACATCATTCACAAGGCGTTCTCCGTTCCCAAACGTTGTTCATCAAGATCCAAGTCCAAACCCGAATCGTCATTACCATCGTCCGCGACGCCCGGGCCGTCTCACGGAAATGATATTTACAACACCTCTTCGACCGCGTTGTCCAGTTCGGCTTCACGTTCCGGCCGGTTTGCCTCCGGTAAACGTCCCACTTTTGCTTCGTCCTACCGCATTCCTCCTTTCGACAGGGGAGTTGCTGGCTGCGGAGTGGCATACGGATCGAATCCGCCGATGATAGGGCAACAGTACAGTCGTAGCTACAATGATATCGACTGCTACCTCCACGGCAACGACCACTATCCCAGCAACCATGGCAGCAAGCAAAATCATGCTTGGAATGCAATGGGAGCAATGAAGAAAAGATACATGAGCGATAACAACATTGAGTTCCATATGGAGGGTGGCGACAAAGCGGTGAAGGATTCGGAGTTGAAATCGATGTTCAAGAGTTTTTTTTTAGAGGTTGGCGATAGCGCGATTGATCGCGACGGTGATGAAAGAAAGGAATGGGATGCTGGAAAAAGCAAGAACAGTTTCAATTCCGGCCGAAAACACAATGATGGTGGTGGTGGTGGCGGTGATGGTGATGATGGCGACAGAAAAATCAGTGCTGTTAATGGCCCAAGCAGTGGATCATCGACCAACAGCAATATAGACCAATACGACATCGACCAACATGGCAGTAATAATTTTTATGGCAATGGCAAAAATGATAACGATGACAACACTAAGAGTGATGACAAGGGTTCAAACGATGTCAACGGCTACGAACATGACGATTCTACCACCACCACGGAAATGTTGGGATACATTTGTGATGGCAAACGAGATAGCATTGCCATTGCCAAAATGCATGGCAATGTTTCCAAAACTTCGTTCGGGAGCGTGAGTACTTGTGGTGTTGCTTTGGCGGATATGCTTGCTGGCGCCAAGGGAAATGGCAAAGGCGATGGAAGCGATGTTGTCGATGGCAGGGACACGATGAGCAGGGATATTCGAAACTCGGCAATGGGGCATGATCTTGGTGAAATGGACGATGGACGTGGACGAAAAAGTGTTTCTGCAGCCAAACTCATAGGATACTTGACAAAAATGCCATCCGGAAGCGAAGTTTCGTCTAGATCAAAACGACGAGGTCAATCAAGTAATAACTCTTCCTATGCGAACAATGAGGGGCAAGATTCCTTGCTTGATTTCGACGGTGACAGCGAAACCGCCGATTCTACGTCTATGGAAGGATTCTTTTTCAACGGCAAACGTGATAGTCTCTCCATTGCCAAGCTTAAAGGGCATCTAACAAAATTTCCCGCAAGTAGCGATCAAAGGCCAGGAGCAGCTCGTGGGCGATCACCTGTCGATAGTAGCGAGCTGGAATTAGGCAGTAACGATGGGGATAGTGATGTGGATTCCACCACCTTGGAACAATTGCTGACATCCGGTGCCAACCGGGACAGCCTCTCCATTGCTAGGCTTACTGGTCACTTGCCCATACTCCCTACCGTAGATAATAATGGAGATCAGGGAGTTGATAGATCACCAGTCAATGCATTCTTCGATAGCGATGAACAGGATTCCTTTCTCAACAACAGCGATGGAGTCAGCGAAGTTGATTCCACCACAATGGAGCGGTTCTTTTGCAATGGCAAGCGAGATAGCTTCGCCATAGCCAAGAAACAAGGCCGCGTTCCAAACCTTTCTCTGACAAATGACGGCGAAACGCGAGCGGAGCGACCAAGATCCAACCTCTTACCTAATTTTGACGACGATGAGCAAGACTCTTTTCTTATCAACGACGGAGATGATAGCGAGGTCGATTCGTTCGCCATGGAAGAATTCTTTAGCAATGGCAAGCGAGATAGCGTTGCCGTTGCCAGGAGCCAAGGCCGTGTTCCGAAACTGTGTCTGACAAATGATGAATCATCGAGAACTGTGCCAGCCGGATCCAACCTCGCTGCCATTTACGATGACAACGAGCACGACTCCCTTGTAGAGACGGACCAAGACGGTGAGGATTGTGAGGTCGCTTCCTTCGCGATGGAAGATTATTTTGAAAATGGCAAGCGAGATAGTGTCGCCGTTGCGAAACACAGAGGCCGTGTTGCAAAACTTTCCATTGAGCGTGATTTCGACCAAGGATTGGTTAGGGATGGAACCAAAGTCTCTTATGAAGATGTAACGGACCAGGCCTCCCTTCAAGAAACTGATAGTGACAACGATGATAGCGACGTCGATTCTATCGCGATGGAAGTTTTTTTTTGCTCTGACAAGCGAGATAGCGTCGCTATTGCCAAACACAAAGGCCATGTGACAAAATTACCTTTCGGAAAAAGCATCTCCTCGGTGTCAAACAATATTAGCAGCAACAAAAAACGCGGCAGTGCGACCCGAATGGCTAGATCGACACAGGAGTGTATTGATTTCGCATTAAAAGAACTGAAAGAAAGCGGAATAAATTGGTCTGACGACGAGGAAGATAACGAAGAAGAAAGAGATGGGTTAGGAGCCACAAACGCTCTTGAGACTGTTGATGGTTCGATCCCATTGGATGATGGAACTGACAACGCAATGCCAGCTGGAAGCCAGATAGATAATGACACAAAGCCCGCTGCACGAAAAAAGCATCCACAAGATCCACCCTACTAACGGTTTGTCCTTATTTGATACCCACTTTCGACGAACCCTGTCTCGACTCGGGCGACTCAACTCTAGCAGCAAAGCACTTATTTGTGTATCTAGTATATTTAAAATATGTTGGACTCAAGAAAGGCTCTGTGTCCAGTTTCCCTTCGAAAACTAATTTTAGACAAATTTGCATATGTTGGAAGGTTTCGTACTCATCAGTCTTGTATATTAATCTAGTTAACCAGTTAGTTGGCTTTGCACAAATCAGTTTCTCGCTAATTGTAATTTATTTATTTTTTTTTATTTTTTTTATTCTACTCACTGATCAATTATTTCGAGTATCCATTATTTGTCATGAAAGTTCCTGACGCCGTCCAGACAAATCATACCCAAATTTCTTCAAACGCGGGAATTATTGTAATATGATTTTCCAAGCTTTTTCTCTTGTTCTGGGAGGGTTCACTGATGTTCAATCTTTATCCTTGTCCTCTTGCCCGTCATGGCAAACTGATATAAACAATGTTAAAAGGAAGATCACAGGAAATCAACTGATGCCACTTTATTTGTGGCAGACAATCAGAATTTAAAAAATTGTTTGTCATTACACCCACCTCCATTGGATTGCAAATGGCCATGTTTGGATTTGAAAAGAGAGTTTGAAGTAACAGCACTCTTGCATGGAAACACAATAGTCAGCACTGGAGGTGGTTCAAGAAATAAGAGTAACAGTGTCATTAGGAGATTTTGCTGTGGAAGCTGTTATTGAGTGTGTCAGAGGACTGCAATGAGCCCCACACTTGAACTGCCCTACAGCAAGAGGTCTCTAGTCCATGACCATAAAAGTTCCAGGGAAAAAGAATTACACAGGCCCAAACAAATCAATACAACAAACAATGATCATGCATGCAAGTTTGGTTTTTCAGTGTCAAGCAATAATCATGGCTTCTTTTACAACTCCTATGCCATCTTGTTTGCTTACAGATGAAGAGAAAGAACACATCCAGAATGCAAAGGAATCATGAAGTTATAATTGTACAGGACAAAACTTCATGCAGGGCAGATTTGGTAAATTCATAAACACTTTGAAAATAGAATATCTCTCCTGTACTGGCAATGATCAAGACAAGAAAGATGACATTGCATTGATGTTGGAAACATTCAACTACTCGAAAGAAATTCATTTATGACTCTTTCAGATATGCCACTGTCATTGTTAGTTGTTAGACATGAAAGAAGAATATAACATTGATTATACTACCTCCAACCTACCAACAGTTACTGTATCTACAACCAAAAAACATACAAAGAATCAATCAGCAAACAAGTACCCCACAATAAAGAACTCACATCTTTCCAGGAGAAAGTAAAGAGTGAAAGAGTTTATAGGAAAATGAAGAAGTCCAATATTTTTTCATTTCAATTGCTTGGGTGGTTTTACCTGTTTTCAGGCCGTTTGTTCTATGCCCTACTTTCAAATGAATTGATGCATCTGATCAAAATTGCTGCAAATCATCACTGCAGTTGACATCACCATGTTGAACAGTTGTTGCATGAGCCACAAAGGAAGGGAGAGTTTTGGTGAAATGGGGGACAACAAGGTTGATGTGTTGAATGAAGGTGGAGAGTGAACTACTGATATTGAGAGTGTTGGTGTTGATTTTTATGTATTACCAGTGAATGGTTATTTTCATGTTTTGTTATTCTCTCACTATTGTTATTAATTTACTTTGTTGAATATATTGTAGGAGACAATGTTAAGGAAGAGGAGTTTATCCCCAAAGCCATCGTTGTTGGTTGTGACGGTGACAAAGATGGCAGCAGCAACAATGATTATGCCCCATGAAGATTTTTTTGACTTTGAAATGGTAACCAAGGGAAAAATCATCTGTAGAGGGGGGAGGACAGTGATAAGGAGATTGAAGGTGGTGATGAGGACAAAGATACTGAGGATGTTCCACAAGAGGATGGGGATGACTTGGTCTTGTCTGACCCCAAAGGATTAACTCTCACTGCTTATTAGGGAATTGGAAGATAAGCCGCAAATATCTTTTGCATGTCACTGCTCAAGTTTCACACATGTAAAACCCTCATCCTTTTTTCAAACAATTATCAAAAACAATGGAGGAGCAGTAGACATGAATGCTTTGGAGTATCTCATCAAGAAGTGGCTCATTCCCAAATATCTTGTAGGATAGGAGGAGATAGAGCATCTATGATACATTTGTTCCATCAAGTTTGGCATGATTGTATCATTCTTTGTTGAATATTTTTATTTACATTGAACCTTATTGTTTTGATTTTTAGACTCATTTCAAAATCACACAGGCAAATATGATAAGGCACAGATTTGGAATTCAGCTAACATGGATGACCTCTCTGCCCATCTTTGGCACAAGTACTACTCTGGCCATACCAAGGTTTTATGACTCTTGGCCTGTCATGTGTGCTTCAAGATACTTGGAATTGGCTGTGCTGAGCAAAGTTGGAAAAAGGTGAAGAAAAATATGAGTGGTGACCAATCTAGGCTCTCAACTGTGAATGCAAAGATGCAAGCCACTATAACTGGTATCCATGTAGCTGAGAACAATGAAGAAGACCGTGCCAGGAAGATGAGAGCAGGCATCATCTGGGATGATGATGACTTCAAGACACTTGGTCTTGATGCACACTGTCTTCCCCTTGAAGTTGTCGCAGATGATGTGATCAAATGAAGACCTACCTGCTTGCAAGCCTGGATTGAGGAATGGGAAGAAGTCAACACCAAATCTAATGGTGATCATGTATTGGAACATAGACTGTTGCACCTGTGTTGAAAAAATCTTACCCATTCACACCTGCAATATTCCAAGCTGCGTTTCTTGTGAAATTTACACTGACCACTGCCATATTTGCCTTTAATTGTCCTGTATTCTACCACATTCAAAGTCATGCATGAAGGACTTTCCTTTTTCTGAAACTGGATTATAAACATCCCTTTTCTCGAAGATTGATGCAGAATCATTTCAAAAAGCAATCAAATGTTCAATGACACTTTTCTGTGCACTAATAAATGTGTGTCAAATATGAAAAAATATTGGATAAGTCCTAAAGATTGACAAAATCTTGATAGAGACATGTAAACAAAACATCTTGGCCATGTTAGAATCATTAAAACCCCTCTAATGGAAATTCCATCAAACCTTTTGATTGTTCTAGGATTGATTTCAGATTTCTGAGAGGAAGAATGTTATTTCCATCCATACCTATCTTGGATTTCCAGGTATTATTTTTTTGTGAATTGCCATAAGTCATGGCATGCAATTGACACATGCCCAAATCCTTTGTTGGTTTGTCAAACCATATCACAAAAATACAAGGTCTAGTTATGTACTGTCTTACATTTTCAAAATATTGATATCAAAATTAATTTCAAAACATACGTCCAAATAAATTTTGATGCCAAACAAACTATGATGGTCTTGATCTATTTGCTGTTTTGAGTCTTTCCAGATTCATTTATGACTAATGACACAAAGATGTTGATGAAGTAGAATTTTTAGAAAAATCCCTGTCACCAGGTGAGGAATCCATTTACAGCCTCACAAGTGCATGTTTGAGAGCTCAAGAATATGTCTGTCTAAGCCTTAGCTTAATTTAGAAAATAGAGAGGTTGAAATGGAGCCCTCGCCAAAAATTATTTCATCAAAATTATTTAACATGTCAAAAACTCAATGTCACATCATTGCATGCTTGGTCATCAGCTTCATGGGAGGAATAGACAAACACTCACACAAGATTTCCTACTGTAATAAAAGCATGTCAGGCATCAAATCTGACTAATGCTGCCAATACTGATGGTATATATTCCATGGTCTGCTATTTACCACTTCTTAGTTTGTACAGTCCTTAGAAAAGACAAAAAGTTGGATCACTGTCATCAGAGAAAAAACAATGAATGACTCCATTATTTGTTGATAAAAATTTGGTTGTCTATAATGAGGCTAACAGGAGTGCCGTAGAAGATGGCAGAACATCAACTCATGTCAGTAGTGCTGTTGAATGATCAAATTGCCATGAATTGACAGAAAATGATTAAGTATTGAAAAAGGACAACAACCACATAATAAATTTACAGGAACACTATGCTCAGCAATAGACTCAAAAATGTCAAAAATAGGGAAATGCAAGTAAATAGAAGGACAGGGTAGCAATGGAGATTAGAACTGAGGTGAATGGAGATTATTTTGATGCTATGTCAGTCCTTTGCTGGATTTGTCACCAATAAAATTAAGAACATTTAGAACATGCAATGACTATTGTCCTGTTCTAGCTTTGCAAAATTCAAAATGTACCCCATCACATGGTAAGTTGAATCTGACTATATTTCTATTTTGTAGAGAATCCACATATTATTTCTCTAACAGAATTCAGAATGTTTGCTCTCTATTTGCAGCCCTCAGAAAAGATAATCTGGCTAGGAAGAAAAGGTAATTACTAAGTGATTTACGTTGTTTGTTAAGAATTCTCAATTTACCTAGTCATTCATAAGTCTAGTTGATAAATCATATGCAATGAAGACAAGCATGGGTGTATAGGTTGTGATCACGATCCCCTTTTGGGTCAATAAACAAAGGAAGACATTGGTGGGTCACTGCCCTCAATGTATGACTAGTTTGATTATCACAAAATATATCATAGTAACAAACTACAACAACCAGAGCACGATACAAAATATTTTTGTCGGTTCCAGAGACAAGAGGACGAAACTTTATAGATGATTATTTCTTTTCTCTCAATAGAGCTCCCCTCTATGACGAGGCGAGCTATCTCTGATTTCTGATAATGCTTGGGTTAAAATTTTTGTGATTGATGGAAAAACGACAAGATTGATTAGATTTGATTACGCAATTGTTTTTTATTTCACCTCTTCACCAACGTAGTGAGTGCCAAGTTTCGTTATAACAGGAATAGAATTTATAGAAATTTTATTTAGAAAAACGCGAAAGGATTAACTTTCTGAGCCGGCTTCGAAATTGATTTATGAGACATCTTCACAGTCTCTCCTTCCATCGAAACCATTTTGCGATGAGTACTGTGTCGCGATACCGACTCAAGACACCTAGCCTTATCATTGGGAGGAGTGCTTTTTGCAGAATGCCTAAGAATATTACGATGAGAACGGCGATGATCAGTGGTACGAAGCAAGGAATCGACTTGTCGGTTATTTGGTGACGATGATGATGACGTGGGTTGTTTTTTTGTCGCGGATTTCTTGCACATGTTGTGTGATTTGCTGCTTGAATATTTGTTTGTAGGTTCTTGTACTTGATTACTAGCTCGACTTGTGGTTTCACTACGATGATGTTTATCGTTTCCACGAGGATGCATTACCTTGCGGATACTGTTTATGAATCCTCCACGACGACGATCTTTGCGTGTTTTGCTTGTGGCGACATCCACTTGTGCCGGCTCGGACTTGTCGATATATTCATCATTGACTACATTTTCGACTTCGTCGATCAAAAAAAGCACCGGTGGAATGGGAGGTTTTGACCCATTAGATTTGCGGGCAACATTTTCCTCATTAAAATCACCTGCTACTGCCAGAAGCGAGGTGTCGGAATCCCATAGACTCTTAGAATAGTAGGAACTCGAGTAGGAAGATTCCGTTTGTTGTGACGGTTCGAGTCCGCTCAGAAAATAATTTTGCTTTTCTACAAGTGATCGATCGACTACTTCGATAGATCTGGAAGATTTTTTTGCGGTTTCGCTGACGGCATCGTTGAAATTGTTAATCATTTCCATTTTGTAACGATCAGATGCTCGTATCTGGTGCGAATCATGCCTTCTTTTGCTTGTGGAGTAGTAATCATTATGATGAGGGCACTGATGACGAATATGACTCGAGGGGTTCTTGGAACGTCGTCCAAGATTCTCGGGGTGGCTATGAGCAGAGCAGGAAACATTGCCGCATTGCTTGTTGTCTCTTTTGGTAACTTTCGTGCTTCTGGAAATATCATAGACGCCAGCACGAGAATCAAACTTGTGACCCGAAGAATGAGGGTGGCAATAATAGGCAGAATCTTGTTCAACTTTTGCGGATCTCAAAAGCCGCGTAGTTGAAGCATTGAGACACGGTTGGCCGTCAACGTCAAAAGAAGAGCGACGCCGAAATACGGGCATTTTGGATGGTTCGCCGGCGTTGACCGGGATTTTGGCATCTAAATAATGATGTCTAGAAATATTTATATGAATAGGGGTAGGATGATCTACTTTGGTAAAAGTGCTCGAGGATAGCTCATTCTCATCCAAGTTTCGTATTTCGTATACGATATGTGTTTTTGGATCGTAATAAAAGCTTCCTTTGTTTGCATCAGAGTCTACGCTGCTTCTTCTACCAGAAAACGGTCGAGTCAACACTTGCTTTGCAGTACCATTTTTTTGCAAATTCACCGGAGCATTTCTCATTTGAATCATAATGATATGGATGGTGGGTAATCGAGGTTTTGTCGGTTTTATTTCTGGCCATTATTTTGTGGTTGGAAAAATGAAGCCGCTTGGGGAATAATTCGTGGAAGATTTACGGAGTTACAATATCCTGTTTGTTTGGAGTGATGCGGTGACGATGTTTCATTTCTTCAGCATTCTCAAAGTTCAATCGTACTATTCACGGCGCCTGTCACGCGAGTCACAATAAGAATCAATTTGTCGAAACAGATTATCCCGCCATTTTTCATTTCGTTGGAATCAATATTCTTCAAGAATACCATTGCTGATGACGTATAACTGTCTTGGATTTTCTTGAAACGCTATTGGGAGAACGCGATAGACAATAACCGATAAGGAATTAAAAATCGATGATTCTCCGATTAACTATAGGTAATATGACCAAACGCCTAACGAAAAACCTATCGATTTTTTATCTGAAACACCGAGGATGACCCGGTATTACTTCCAATCTGAAATGATCATGTTTATATTTTTTTTATGTGATCCCGTTATAAATCCATACTAAACAAAATACAATAAAACATACGGTGTTGATTATCTTTTGCCATACTCTCTAAAATGTACTATACTTTATGAGGCGATGTTAAAAACCCGTTTAGGTAGGAAGTACACTACGTACGAAAAACTCACTGGATATATTGGGAAACAGTCAGACAGACGAACAGACATCGGTCCATTTGTTGTTGATCATTCAGGATCGAAACATAAAAATCTTTGTGGTTGTCGTTCAGTAACTCCACTGGACCAATAATGGAAGACCAATAAATGGGCCCATCTATCGTGGTGATTGCTGATGTGACATGCCTTTTCCTTATCCTTGTGAGCTATTTTCTAATTTATATTGGCTGTCTGTCGAATTGAGCTTCAGCCACCAACATATTTTTTAGATCAAGCCAGAAACGTTCAGACATTAAAAAGCCAAAAAACTAGCTCACACGCCTCCTTCATGAACATTCCCCCAGCAAACAATACTATCCATACCACCCCCAGTAATAGGTTGCTTTGATGCCTCTACAACGATGCCTTGACAATGACAACAACAGTTGAAGACTTATCAAAATGACTAAAATTGT
>JALLPE010000832.1:0-11420 GCA_036940025.1 Conticribra weissflogii | reverse complement strand
TTTAATGGAACGAATTTCATCGACTGCCTGGAGCGCTTTCGGGATGATCCCCAGACTGAAGGAATCATTATGATAGGGGAGATTGGTGGAAGTGCCGAAGAGGAAGCTGCCGAGTGGTGGGCAGAGAATGGAGATCCTTCCAAGCCAGTTGTTGGATTCATTGCCGGAATGACTGCTCCACCAGGTAGACGTATGGGTAGGTATAATTTGAATGAATTTAAACATCACTTCCTTTTTATTTTTCTTGTTAAAACATATCCTGGCATTCCTTGCAAATCATCTTCATCATCAGGTCACGCTGGTGCCATCGTTGCAGGGGGTAAAGGTGGAGCAAATGAGAAATTTGCGGCCCTGGAAGCAGCAGGTGTTAATGTTACTAGGTCTCCTTCACAACTTGGAGCTACCATGATGAAGGCGATGGGACTTTCGGATTAGTCATGAGTCATGGACGCTTCACCCTACGATGCATCCTATGCGACATTTTTACTGTCATTTTTTGTTGTTAGAATCGTGTTTTCTAATATTGAGGATTAGAATGTGACATATATTTGTTCCTATTCCAATCAAATTTCACTCCTTTCTCCCTCTATATGTCCCATCATAATGACACATACATCGGAAAGTATTTCTGGGTTTATTAAATTAGATTCCAGATGAGATTTTAGTGAAGCAGGCTTAATCAGTGGCATATTTCATTGATATGAAAATTTGTCTGCGTTGTCTCTTTGAGAAGTAATTGCTCAAGTTCTCGATGTTTTTGAACGCGTCACTGATATCTTGCTTTTACCACTGGTTCACGTGGATCCTAAGCAGGTACAACACACAATAGAGTAAAATAATATCACGAATGAGATTTCAAGATGAGGTGTGTAGGTGAGAGTGTTTGTTAAAATGAGAGGAGATTGATACACACAGCTAACATTGGCACAGAGCAAAATAACATGTTGAGGCAACAAGACATAATGGACATGAGAAGAACAAAAGGGGCATAGACCTGGCATGGCCTGGCATGATATGTGCATGGCAACACAAACATAATATGGGAGGCACAGGAATCTATGAAGAAGGACTCCTGGGAACCCAAGTGAGGAACAACTGGGACAGAGATTACTATTAACATATAGTTCATATCTGACAATCCCTCAAGCAGGAACAACTCTTCTTCAGGGTATACAAAGAAATCACTTTTTTCAAAACAGTTACATCTCTAGGTAGACTACAAAACAAAAGTGAGCCACTTAGTTTGCCAAATATTTACCAATTTTACTATTCAACAAAAAAGGGGTATTGAAATAAGATAAGTTGTTCAGTTGTTGATATTCTGAATTCATTTCCTATCTTAAACCTAATTTCAAATCTGGTTTGAAAACCTTTAGAAGTTTCTAAAAAAATATAGATTTTATTCCTCTTTTGTTGAAATAAGATTGGGTCTGTGCTCAACCAAACTCTGTGCAGGGATTGTAAATATAAGTACGATGGAGGGAGAGAGATTCAACCTGAAGAGCAAATTTGAATGCAGCTAGAGAGTAGCACCTGGGAGATTTCTTTGTATCACAGTTCAATGTTAGGTAAAATAATATCTCTCATTTCCCTTACTAATATCATTGGTTTAAATCTAATGGGACCCAAAACAGGCATATAATAAGGTAATCACAAATAATTGTACAGGAGGAGGAGAACATTGGTTTGTAATAAACCACCTTCTGCAATACACACCTTCACTAAAAAATGTGTTCTCAACCTCTGAGGAAATTCAAAGTTCACAAACAATCAAATTCTAGAGACTGTTATTAGTTTCACTAATTAATTATTCACAAAGCAAAAGCAAAGGAATAAAACTAGGTAATCCTAATTTGAAGTTGAATGAGTTGATGTTGAATTACTGAATTAACTGTCAAAACTCTAAATCAGGGACCATCTATGCTAGTAGAGGAGGTGCCCTCATGTTCCTTTGAACCATTGATATCTCTGATTCCATGGGATTAACAAATTCTCAAGGGTGAATTGCTCTTAATTGTAGGTGTATATTGCAGATAGTGGCTGATTCAAGCAAAACACATTTTCAAAAGAGTTAACACAGAAATCCCCATGTAGTGGCCACAAGTTCACTACCCTACTTCTTATAACCCATTCCTTGGAATCCCAAGGTTCTAGATTTCGTTGAATGGTTACCATGTACTATTTGTGCTCTAGCAATAGTTGGCAATGCATGTCAGAACATCAGATGATAATCTGCATTGTTGTTCTCCTTACTCTTTACCTTAGATATGCATAGACTATAACATCATTAATTCTTTTTGATCTCTCTAGAATGACTATTTGATGACAATCACAATATCACTGTTCTTTCTCTTGAGCTAAGTCCCAAGGCTCATGCAACCAAAATAATCAGAGTAATTTTCATGAAGAGACATATTGCCAAGATGCAAACACAACTGTGCTGGGTCAGCTGATTGAACAGAGTTTGCCTCCAAGACTGTTTGGCCTTGCTGGAAAATTTGAATCAATGAATTTTTCTACCAAACAACCCTGTATGCACTGGATCTACAACGTTGCACTTACCCCCACCTGCCACATTGACAACTCTGGTATGCCCCAAGAAACTTCTTGGGGATCATGGTTAAATTTTTTACAGGAGATCACTCAAACAATGCTCCCAGTGTTGTTCTGGTATCAACATCCATCCCCTTACATAAACACCAGTAATTATGATATCTTTGGCAGCTTCTGTCCTGATGACAAATTTTTTTGCACAAGCCTTGTTCAATCTGATTGGAGTTAAACCACTACACACTACAAAAATATGCTATGATGTTGCCACTGAGGAGCATGCTCAAGATCCTAATTGACTGCCACAATAAAGACACATATTTTCCACAGGAAACTTCACTTCACATGTAAACTGCACTGCCAACCCTATGAAAAAATCATAACTTTGTTTTCTTGGACAAATTAATCAGGAATATTTCTCAGGTGTTCTCATATTTACAGAAATGATAGTATCCAACAACAAGACTTTACAAGTTCCATTAGCAATGAATTATTTTTTCCTGAAAAATATCAGCCATTTAATAATTGTCAGGTATATTGTCAAATTATTGCTGATAACTAAGTATTGGAAGAGAAATTGTTCACAAAGAAAAATCACTTGAACTGTTAACCTTTGATTTTGTGATTTTGCATTTCAGCCAACATGAGGCATCTCAGAGAAATGTCTTTATGGATTCATTAACTGGGAGGACATTATTGACCCTATTTGAGAGGTAAAACTCTCTGAGTTCCAAGTATCTAATGAAAAGGCAGCAATCCTGTGCAATTCTTTTTTAGATGTTTCCAAGGATCAATCAAATCCTGTGATATAAGATGAAACTTGACACTGATTGTTTAGACTCTTTGAAACAAGTAGATTTGCAGAAATGCATCCCAAAATAGGATTATTCTTTTCTAAAGATTTAATGAAGTCAATATTTGATTGTTTTCCATTTTTGTTCAAAAAGTTTGGCACTGATGGCAATGGCATCACCTTTTGAACTACATCCATGGGGTTCATGATTGATGGAAGATCTGTGAGATGGAAATGTCTTTGTACAATAGTTGCATTAGCTCATGATATTTATTAACTACTTAATTAATTAATCAATCAATATTTACAAATTAATGTAGAAAAATATTTTCTTAGTTGTTACAAAAATAACTACTTGCTAATATCCCATCAAATTTAATTTTCAATTTTGTGACAAACATTATGGGACCAAGTAACAAGGTGAGTCTGATATTAACAAAAAAGAAAAAATCTTCAAAAAATAATACTATTCTACCAAATCATGAATAAAAATGAATTTCTTTTGTGCAAGAAGATGTCAGAAAATTGGAGCTAACATTGTAGATAATTTTGCAAAGAAAATTACCATGTTAACAGAATATTTAACTGACAGTAAAGCCATGGTGAAGCTACCTGATTTCCCTAAACAAAGCTATAGGCTATTGGTTAATAGTAGGTTATGGGTGAAGGGTTAGGTATCCAATCACATACATAAACCTCAGGGTATATTGGCGTGGTGGCTCATGTGTGATGTACCACTGGAAGTGTGGGCAGAGGAGTGAAGTTTCCATACCAATGGGCATTAACATCAATACAGAAAATATTCACAATTAAATCTATTGCTTGATATCACATAATTATACTATCACCAATTATTTTGTCCACTTTCATAGGTACTTAATAAACATGATCTATACATTTCCAATACTTTTATGACAAAAAGAGTCACATGGAATAATGAAAAATGATACCAACTTTCCCAGAATATGATTCAATCAACTTCTTATTTCACAATATTGCCTCTTTACTACTGCAATTACATCTACAACAATAATAGCCATGATAGAAGGATGTCTTTCAATATTATCAATATTTAAGTTGGGGAAATTTAATGGAAGATTCAGATAGCAATTTTGCTAAGCCTATCACTAGAAAAAGATTCTCAACAGTTATGGGATACACAGAAAAATCAATTAAAGAACAAAATTCAATTGATTTTTAACAAAACAGTGGAGCTTACAATTCTTTTGAAGACAGAAAGATAATGAGCCAGAATGGTTGGTTTGTCAGAGAAAGAGGAAAACCAATTTGACAAGTGAGTTTTTGAATTGTTATGATGAAGACAGAACTAACTTTCTATGCTGATGAATCAATTCTTCAGTTATTCAGAAATAGTTTCAAATTCAAATTAAGCAGTTATTCATGGTGAGTGGTTGAAGAAACAATTTGTCACAAGATTTTGAATTGTTGAATTGGTTGGCTGAAATTAGTTTTTAGGAAAATGTACTAGTCAAGTTGTTTGGTGCCCATAATTGATAAAATACATTTTTCTCTAGTAAATGATGTTCCATAAAAACTATGAGAACAATATACAGAAGGTTTCTGTTTCAAGTTATGTTGTAATTAGAGAATATTAACTCATTTCTTGTACAACATCACAGAATATTGTTATTGCAACTACATGACAATTCCAGACATTGTAAAAATAAAGAAGATAACAAACTTTACTGTCAATGGCATATTTGTTGCCAAACTCACTACTGAATTTTTTGGTATATTAAAACTTTTTAAAAAGAAAACAAAAATCCTGTGTATTTGATTTTTTCTTTGGCAACAATGGAGCAATGCTCTTGCTTGAACAAAAATGTAAAAGAACAATCAAACACAGAAAAGTTACCAAGATACAAATAGAAATGACAACAAAGACATTAAGTTTAGGGAAAGATAGGACAAGAGATTAAAAACCAATTTCTTCCCATTTTCAAGATTAATATCAAGTTTGAACATGAAAAACTAAAGCTCAGAACACATTTCTTGTACAATAAATTAAAATTAACAATTAATACCATCTTTTAATTAATCCCTTGCACAAATCAAATACCAGAAAGTATCCAAATCAGAATGAGAATCAGGGTTACTTTACACCTGAGCAGCTTAGAAGAGGCCCTGCTGAGGACACACATGACTCCTATGAGACTAACCTCAAGGATAATGGTGAACTGGTGAGTATGTCACATTAGTCTCAAAGTTCATGTTGTCAACAAAGACGAGAAAGGAAAGCAAGGTGATTTCCTTCTTTGGATTGTCAATGATAATATTATCCACTGCAGAATGATCAGCACAAAAATCCTAGACAATCTTGTATTGGTCTTGGATGGCAGCAATGCGGGTGTTGTACTCCTCACCAAACATCTTTTGCATGAATCCTTTGTCATGGACCAATCTCAGAAAACCAACCCATGCTTCAAGACCCTACCGCCCTCACTCACAGCAACCGTGTAGACATAGGTTGGGAGGGCAGGACCAATCAGATCAATAAAAACCTCTTGTTGTTGTCTCCTTGCATGATGTAGAGACTCCATGCAAGCACTCCAGTGGTAAGAGAATAGTGTCTGAAAGAGGGGGTGCAAATCAACATCTTGCCCATTCCTGAACTAAGATTGTAATTGTTGACAGACTTCTTCTTACAAGTAGAGCAACAATCTGCAGAACAGCTGACTTGGATTTGCAGACCATGATGGCATATTCGTTGGCTTCAAGATTTCTGTGGAGACCTTTGACTTTTTCTCATCAGCTCTTTGTCTTTGTCTTTGTTAAGGAATTCTTCTTCAAAGTTGTTGTCAGCATAGTCTTAGTTGCATCAAACTCTTTGTTGGATTCAGCTGTTGATAGTTTGATACATGAAACTAATGAATTAGAATTGCAATTGAAATTTAAAAAATAAAACACAAAATACTAACCTGCATTCTTATGAAGACCTTGATCGCCTTTGAGGATTTGATCATTCTCAAATTTTCAAGCTTGCCTGGGATGAGTTGAGCAAAGGCTTTGTATGGACAGTCTTGCCACTGAGATCCATTGAGAAATCTTTTGATGGTGGCTCTTGAATTGTTAGTAGAGTTGATTTGTTTGCTAAGAATCAGGCAAGAGAAGTGATTTGTTTGGTGAGAATGAGGCAAGAGAATGCTTCTCATTTGTACTACACTATTTCTTGGGCTCTGATCTGACATTTCAGCCTTGCAAAAATATCTGAGCTGTTTGAAGAGATTTTCTGTTGATGTTAAGCCTTTCTTGAATTGATAAGTACTACATTGCCACTTTTCATCATGATAAAAATGCTTCATTTCCTGACGAAACTTTTGTACAATCTACACTGTAATAGGTACACTATACTTATTCAAAAGTAGACCTTTCTGTTCAACAAAAAGGCAGGTAGTCAATTGTGTTTTTGACACCTTCATTGACTCAAAATGGAAATCAAATATTAAATTCAATCCAAAAATGAATTGTGGCGTTTTTATTGTCAAATAATGACATTACAAAAAATGAAACAAATCATAATTTTAGACTCATCACTAATTCTGGCAATATTCTGTAAATTGTAAATATTTAAGCTTTTTTGTGGAGAAAACTGAAATGTTGATGCTAGGTTTAAACTTTTTTCATCTGTAGAAATATTAATGATTCATACAATCAGTAATAAAGACTTCACAACGTTTTCATTGCCTGATTGGCATACCATCGCAAGTCCATTTTGAATTCATCTATTGGCAAAAATCATGAACTTCACAACTCTTGTCTTACCAACCTGCCACTTGTTGCAATTTTTCAACAATCTCAATCATTTTACTTGCCTCAGTTGTGTGTTTGCTCAATGTCCAGCCTTTTCAATCATTGACCTTGCAACTTCATGTTGCCTCCATCAACTCCTATTCAAAGTTACATTAATGTAGTCTTCATCTCAGTGCTAACAAGAGGTTCAGCCCAGCAAGTATTATGTCTACTTCATTGTAAAAGATATCAAATATCAAATTGATCAACCTCTTGTTGTCCAATGGACCAAACATTGGCGTTTTTATATGAACTTTGGCTGTGTCATTGCTGTTGCTCTCATGCTCTGGTAAATAGTTGTCACCCATGATCTTGTTTGTCCTGTTGCTCAGACCAAGTATTTGCTCTGGACATTGTATTTTTAAAGGATTATCGACCCAAAACAGGTTACTAGATGTACAGCTGTTGGTGGGTCTGGTGGAACTGTCAATCCAAAGACTGTCTGCAAATATGTCAATCCTTTTATTTGCTGCATTTCATATTAGGGATTTTATGTCATGAGTGTTTTTATTGACTCCTATTCTTCTCCCACTCAAATATTTTTTACTTTACATCAAATTTAACAAAAAAATTCTGATGGCATATTTTACAGATCTTGCTTGACAATTATTTCAATAGCAACATTCACAATGATTGATTGATGAGATTTGATGGAACTAACTTCCAGATTCCTGAAAAAGGATGGAAATTGTACTCCTTTGAATTCAAGAAATCCATCTTGGGATACAAAGTTGCCCACTCTATCATCACATGGGACATTTGTTGGATTAGTAGCCCTTATACAGCAGGGATTTGGAATTGAAATTTTCCATAAATCTATGGTGACATGGTTTGAGCAATTTAAATGTTTCAAGGAAGATGATGGCTATATTAGCAAAGCTCCCTTTATGTTAAAGTACCCCAAGCGACTTGCCATCCCAGAGGAGCAACATGCCATGATAAATTGTAAATGATCATGCCAAGAGACTGCCAATTTTTGATTCAAGAAGTGGAGAATTCTTCATGATGTGTACTGTAAAGATATTTCGAAACATTACAACATTTTTGTAGTGATTGATGTGATCACCTATCTTGCCATTTACAACGGCAAGATGTTCCTCCAGATGGATTACACCAATGGACCTCTTTCTTTTTAGTTTTTTATAGATTTATTTATTCATTATAAACCACTTGTCTTTTCAATGAAATTATACAGAGTTGGAATAAAAAATGGCTTTAAAGTGGATAATTAATACTATTCAAATGCTTTTTATTTCTTAAATTCAGGTGAAAATAATTTAATCAATGATTTATTCTTGCAATAATAAATATGTGAAACTAATACAATAATTATATCATTTCTTCTTTTTTAGGAAAGAATTTATTTTTTATTTGAAAAAGAATGGAAAGACTAGAATTCAAGTTTGTTCATCTTTTCCATCATCTCCAAGATATTAGCATCATCTAAATTTTGTAGATCTATTTTTTATTTTAAATTAATTGTCTTTTCAATACATATTTAATACTATTGCAATACCTTCTATTTCTCGGATTTTTAATTGAGATGATCATAATTCAATTGATAATTTATTCTTGTAATAATAAATCTGTAAAACTGATGCAATAATTACATCATTGTTTCCTTTAGGAAAGAATTTCTTTTTATTGAAAAAAGTACGGAAAGACTAGAATTAAAGTCCTTCCATCTTTTCTCTCAACTCCACTTTGTTCAAATTTAAATAGCAGTGAAAAAGATAATGTGGAATGGGAAAATCAATGCATAAACAAGCTAAATACACCAAGGTCTTGAAAGGAAGGGAAAATGTTAAATATTGTGATAATTAGAGCCAAGAGGGAAAAGATAGATTTTGTGAGAATGGGGATACAATAACTGCAAGGAGGAATTCCAAGGCAGCTCTTAGAGCTCACATTGTGGTGCACAACAATCTACTTTATTCAACTAAAATTTTCCATCTTTGTATATATCAAATAGTAATAACCGAGATTTCTATGGAGAATGATGGCAGGAAATAGCAATGAACCAACTGTTTTGCCCTTTTTGCCGCCAGAAGGGGGTCTGATTGTATTGTGTTGATTCAGATTTAGTCCAGAATTGTATTAATATGAATCATGGTGATTTATGATTGCATGAAAATGATCATTGGCTTTGAAGAATCAATTTATAGTAGTAGTTCAGAATAAAATATCTTGAAAAAATTCCAAATGAAAAGTTCTTTTTGTCAAATACAATGGGAAATTAATAATTGATTGGACTGGTATTGATTGTGGGGATCAATCACAATTTGGTTCAGATTAGAATTGATAACATATGATATTCCAAATCTCAGTGTAACATTTCATTGTCATTGTTCTCATTTTTAATGAGACCATGGCTTGTGACATTACAAAAGGAAATGTACCTTTCAATATGAGTGCAATGGCACTGTAATTGTGTCTGCTACAATCAAATACAACTGGGCAGTGAAACCATTAATACTAATTGATGACAATGTTGTGAGAATTGTCACAAGAGTCCAAAATAGAAATCAATATCTTTCTGTGTGTGACTCAAAAATCACTCATAGGTGATTGAACATTAACAAGTTGAATTACTTCACAAGAAACATTATAACCATTACCTAGCAGTGAAATTCAGTTTGTTGTTATGAACTGAAAAAGCACGTCATTATGCATCAGAGGGGTCCATCACTGGATATGTCATCACAATTCCACTTAAGGCATTTTTAGCAACAATGTTATGATGACACACCATTTTCAACATTTGATGTAAGCTAACTGGTACAAACATATGTACCCAATTTCTCATAATCCTCTAAATGATTTGATTGTGCACTAAAAATAGAAGTTCATATTTAAGCATTGCTGTCTCTGCTTTCTACCAAGAGGAAAAAATCATTACTAACCATGTTTTCCACTACTTCTGACAACCAGGTTATTCCACATTTTTTCAATTTAAATGGCTAAATATGTTACATTTTAAGTAAAAATTACAAAATTAAAAATTGATTCTTTGGTGGGAGATTAAAAATAATTTGTTTGTTTCAACATGTTTGGCTCAGCACCAATGCAAGCACTGCAATGGTTACTGCTGCCTCAACATCCCTGAAAACAATTGAACCAGTCAGTATTGTGGCTGAGGATGGGTGTGGGTGCAACAGCAACTGTCAGAATGACCAGTTCCTGAAGAAGTAGCTGCCACCATTTACAGCCCAGTCAATTGCTATCCCAATTGTGGTCTCAGCACATTGTTTGTTAAGGTAACACCTTCACAAGAAGTTCTCACATTACTGTGAGGTAAAAGAGGTGGTTGTGGTATGTAACAATCATTCAATAAATCAAATTGTAAATACAATGAATATGGAAAAAGGACAAGATTTAAAAATAACAAGATTAACAGTCACATGTTGTAGGTAAACAAGACACCTCTCCGATATGATTATAAAATATAGAGATAAAAAGACATCATCCAATGAAACACTTTTTTGTGATTTCATTAACAAAGCAAGTTTAATGTGTCATGACAATATTATTGCATTTTCATTTCCAACTAAAATATTACCTCATAAGGTAATACATCATTTTAAAATGTATCTACCACCACTACTTCAAAAAAATCTCTAGGACTGGAGAACCAGTCCTTTAGTGTAGGATCATTTTTATGTTTATTAGCAATCTGGGAAATTATTGGAGATCAGAAGTATTTTTTGAAGAAATAATTTTTTGAATGCAACATTTTCATCATACATAATATGAGACATGTTTTTTTAAGCTTCATATAAATCATGTGAATTATTACATCATCTGCTTATGTTGTACATACATTTTTAACTACTTCTGAAGTAACAGGATTCAGGCAATGAATGTGGCCATACTCTTCAAGGAAGAGATCCAAGGACATGGTCACTTATGCCTTGTAACACATTAAATACTATATTCTTACAGTAAGTATATACTTTAAAAGACTTTGAGCAGTGACTATGCACTTTGTTTGCAGGTGATGTTCTTTCTACTAAAATGACAATGTGATTCTGCTGACCTATAATTTCTTGTATCTATCATATACTGCCATCAGTATATTTCAAAGACTAAATGGACTAGGTACAAACAGCTTACATGTCTTGCATTATCTATAGACTTCAGTGATCCCTTTCTTACCAATTAGATCAGTGCAACATGCAAGTATATTTCTTTGCCTTTTCCATTTGTCTTGGGATTTTTGTAACATACCAAGAATTACACCTAATATGTATGAGTTTTTGGGAGGTTT
>JALLPE010000831.1:0-14448 GCA_036940025.1 Conticribra weissflogii | reverse complement strand
AACAATTCTTGGGGACACCATCAGTGGACCACAGTCCATGGATTGGCACAATGTTAAAGTGATTCATTTTGGTTTGAAATATCATATTGTTGGGCATACCACACATCTCAGCAATAAGTTGGTAGAGTTCCTGGATCATGTAATATTTTGTTTTGAACTAAGATGATAGGTCCTCTTTGATTGGTGTGATATATCCATTATACATTATTTGGTATCTTATTTCAGTGTTGTAAGAGGCTTTGCAAGTAATCTCTGTCATTTGGTTGTGCTGCAATGCATGCTTAATCTAGGATATTAACTTCTTGTTTGAGGTCAACTTGAATCTTAATCATAGCCCAAAGCAGTAATCCTTGAGTATTGTTATTATGATTGCTAAGATCAGACTTCATTCTAATAGATGGAGGCCTCATGTATGTATAAATCTTGTTGCAAGGACAGAAGGAGTCATAGCTATCAACATTGAAAAAATGCCTTGGAGGACTCAGACCTTTGTCAGAAAATGATGTTATGTTTTTCACAGTTTTTTTATTTTATCTAGACCCCTTCCAGTTTATTCAGTCAAAACATGGTTGAAATTTGGGGATTTCAACTTGAGCATTGTCAGCAGTTGAATTGAGTGCAACTGTTGGTGGCTGTAGACTTATAATGGGATCATCTACAAAATAGGATGTGGAAGACATGCAATGAGATGACAGATTTTTTTCTTGCTTGTTGGTCCCAGTGTATTTCAGGGGAGGTGTACAAACTCATATTTTGTTGTGAATGTAGTGGTCATGTTCTTGGTTGCACAAGTCTTGGGATCTAGAGTAGGAGTAAGAATAAAATGGTAATAGTCAGCATGATGACAATCATCAGCATGATAATTCTGGCTCTTGCAGTCACAAGTGGTGGGCTTATGATTGTGATCTTGGGAACCATGATGGTTGCAAGAGTGTTGTATTAACTTTGTTGGATATATCAGCTGTTGGTGTGTCAGTGAAAGGATCACCAAGGAATGACACTTTCTAGCATATCAGTATGTCAGCAAAATGTTGGAATAGGACAGAAAAATTACTTCCAAGCATGAACTTCATTTTTGTCCACTCTGATCATCTTGACCGAAGGAGCTCAAAATACACTAAATAGTAAGAGGGGCAGGATTTTTTGTCATCACTTCTCAGGTTTGTTCTACATAACAAAACGGCAACATGGCTCAATCTTATTTCATGCAAAATGTTGGACGTTTTTGGGTAGTTGGTGAAATTTATGGTAATTTACCAACACATGCAACATTTTTCCAACATGTCATCAACAATATCAACTAATCTTCTTGGTTGGAAAAACATAAGTTGCATCTGTTGTAGTCACCATCACATTCTCAAGGTGCTCAGTCTCAAGGATGATTGGAGGTAAAGTGTGGGCTTTCACTAGTTGGGGTGATCTTGTTTGCATGATTACCATAGAACATCATACCCATCAAGTGTTCATTGGCAACAGTGGTTGCGGCACTTGTTTCTTATGATGTGACCATTTTCTGAAGGATTCTTTCTCTGGGTAGATGTATGGGTCTCATAGTCAATGAATAAATAGGATTCCTCACTTTTACAAAGAGATTGTCTTTTTATTAATTGTATGTGGATGAACATGCAATAAAATTTTTGTGATACTCATTATTAGAGAATGTTGGCAAGATTTCAAAGATATCAGAATCCTAACTTGTACCAGAAAATTTTTCCTTTAAGAAAAACAGGTGAAACTACAAATCAGATGATGTTACATTTTTATATATAATAAAGCTCATTTTTGCATTCATATGATTATCATCTAGACAATGCGCAGAATGTTGATCATCACACACAAAAACAACTTTATATATAATCAATAAATAAATAATTTTTATGTTAAAATTAACATTATCTTAAACTCCTAAGAGCATAAATACTGAATCTTTGCATTCAAAGTATATGTTGGTTGCTTTGTATGTCTATTTTTATTCTGAAATTGCTGTCAACATGATTGAATTTTATGCCACATTGACAATTACCTTTCACACTCCTCTCCCAAATGGTAAATAATTGCCCAACTAACCTTTCTGAGCCATTCTGTACATTCAATATTAACCCCTTCCATCATTATTTTGCCAATGATGTCAATGCACCATTCAAAACTTGTCACAAATGAAGTTCATCCACTCCCTTTGTTTGACACCCCTCAGTGACAAGGATGGACAGTGTAGGGTGAAATTTTGGTGGTTGTTGCATGTTCCACCACCTTCCCCATTACAAACTGGGGACTTGTGGCCATTAGGACAACATTGATATTGCCACCAATATTACACCTTTTTTGACATTTGTTCAACTTTTCCTTGATCAATCTATATGATATGTTTTTGTCAGTTAGGGATGGTACAAATATCAAAAACAATCAAATTAGCAATCAATCATGGCAAGGAACAGACAATTAACAGAATCACAAGAACTGAATGACACCGAGGAGATATGTATCAAAGTACACTCATATCCCCCCTCAAACCCTCGTGAAATCACCATTTAGCATGCATTAGTTGAAAATCAATTCATTCATACTAGAATGAGTAAAACAGCATCAAATCAGTAATTGTGGCATTATTTGAATTTACGTTCTGGATATTTTTGTCATCATAATCAAGTAATGCATAAATTCACAAAAGAATCTTTACAAATTGGTCATGAAAATTCTTTTTTTTGTTTGTCACATTCCATCGTGGCCACTCAAATCCGTCTAGCTTGGTCGCAATATTATTTTTGTGTGTAGGACTGAAAAGGTCGTGTTGTGACCATAATAATATTAATTTTTGTCTTGGAAGTTGCGGAGTATATTCGTTAATTCATAAAATATGTAACAAAAACACCTACAGAACGAGCCGACTAGAACATAATTATTTTGCAAAATCTGGAACATTTTCTGGAACTTATATGTAAGAAAAGATGGATTGATTTCTCCACTCTAGAGTGATTGACGACAACTCGCTCATAAGACAAAATCGGAATGTTATGCCTACCTAATGTCCTCCCTCATGGTTGACAGTCCAACACCTTACTACATAAGTACAGAACACAGATCCAATTTTGAATTAAAAATGAGTGAACAACAAAGCGTGAAAAACGAAACCTCCAAGTGGAAAGCCGCCGTCTTCGTACTCGGACTTTCCACTGTCGGGTTATTTGCTTCCACCGTCGCCCTTGCCGTTCAACGCAACAAATCGAGCAATAAATCCGAAGAGAAGACTGCCAATTCGCTCGAGGCGACTGATACCTACCTAGTTCCCGTGGACATCGTTCCCGATAGAGCGACCACCGAGGTAACCTCCATCTTCGACGAAGGCAGCAACGTTTGTGCTGATAAGAAAATTCAACTCGACAGCGTGGACTGCATCCACGTGCCTGGTCCTCAAGCCGGTGCCAACGTCACCAAAGGATTCAAAGGGTTGCTGGAAACGGATGTCATTCCGAACACAAAGAGCTTCTGGCAAAGTTCCATGTGCCCAGTGAATGTTCACTGGCATTTGGGAACCGAGCACTACTCCGTCGGAGAGTATGATGAAAACGGCAGCGGGCCTAATGGAAACATCAATGTACCTTACCGCCGCAGTCTCTCCGAGGAAGACGTGCAGGATGGATTTCGCTGTCATCTCTACGATCCCGACGACGAGGCCTTTACCAAGCCATACGATTGGAAACATTGCATCGAAATGGAAGTCGGAGAGACTTACGAAGTCCACTGGCCTCATTCCGCTGCTGGGGCTTGTGGAACTGTGGACCAGTATCAAACTCCTTTTCTTGATGGAGTTTTCTGCAATCTCGGCTTGGAAGGTTTTGAAAATCTTACTTCTCAAGTGAGTCTTTTTTGTGTGTATTTCCAATACATTGTCGTTAAATGGCATGATTTCCCATCATTCTTAATGATTCATAGGACCTTTCCAATGCTGTTGGAGTCCAAGGACAAATCTTCACCATTGTCAATGACGATTCCTACTACTACCCCGACTTAATCCGCGGATGGATTGTTGACGAAGAATTGGGCATGGGCCAAGATATCGCCATGTACAGCGGATCTACCACCGGTGATAGCTATAGCAACGAGGTTTGTTCTTCCTATACACCTATCACTTGGCAAGTGGATCGCAAGTGCCACAAGATCAGTGCTTCCTCCTTTGACAAGCTTTGCTATGATATGAAGATGCAACGCGATGATATGAGTGATGATTTGCATGCCCATGGATCCAGGGAACTGGTGACTCCAGAGTATGTGGCGAACAATCAGCAAAGGCGTCGTATTAGAAAGATTCGAGACAATGATGATCGCCGTGAACGCACTCACGTTCGCGTACACAATCACCACCACCACCACTGGTTTTAGAGGTGATCTATCAAAGAACCATAGGATCAGGGTTAGGACTGTTGTGTAGCAATGAAGAAATGCAGTTTCATTGGAGGAAATCAAAACTCTTGAAAGAGAGCTCTGCTTGAACTTTTATAAGTAGCTCTTGTTTATAGGTTGTTAATGGACACAGTGATTTTGTACTCTTCAAGAAACTTTTCCGTCGAAAACAATTTCTCACTACTCATAATTCGTTATAGGTCACAAAGCTCTCCCTTGGTGGTACATAAGAGAGAGGCACCCATCGTAGACAAAGGCCTTACGGAAAAGAAGTATTTCCTTGAAGAATAAAGTCAAATTAATAGACGTGTAATGAGAAAAATTAGAAAGATGTGATAGTAGTGGAAATTCAAAATTATTTTCCTCGTGTAATAAAGT
Source organism: Conticribra weissflogii (assembly GCA_036940025.1). Taxonomy (NCBI): domain Eukaryota; phylum Bacillariophyta; class Thalassiosirophyceae; order Thalassiosirales; family Thalassiosiraceae; genus Conticribra; species Conticribra weissflogii. The sequence continues at coordinate 9,672 of JALLPE010000831.1, read as the reverse complement.
ACTTTAGCAATGAACAATTATCCGCTAAAGAATTGCATCTTTTCTTAATCTTCCTCACGAGCAAATGTAATCAACAGCCTCCACTATTGAATCCACCACCATCGTCGGAACAACACCTCCCGTCTTCTCACCCGATTCATCACCATCCAAATATTTCCCGGTCTTGACCAAAACTGCCCCTCCCAAACCAGCATCTAATGCACCTTGCACGTCACCAACGACATCGTCACCTACCATGACAACCTCCAGCGGATCATCAATGCCCAGGGAGGATATGGCAGCAAGATAAAAGTCATGGGATGGTTTGCCAATCACATGGGCGGATGATCCGGTAGTTTGTTCAAGAAGAGAAATAAATCCTCCGGGTCCGAGGGAAAGTTGATGATCCGAGTCTCGGTAATGGATTGCTCGGTGAATTGCAACCAAGTGATTTTGGGCGTTGTTGCTCTCCTTGCCACTGTTCATTTTTGAAACATCATTTTCATATCGGACAGCATTATTCCCCCCTGACTTCATCGTTTCCTGTTCACTCTTCTTTTGCTCCTCCTTCAATCTCAACAACAAGCGAAACGCCTCATTCAGCTTCTCGTAGTGGAATAAGTTCGGGGCCAAACCAACCAAAACGCAATTAGGTTCGTGCATTTCCACGCCCCCAAAATCCTGTTTCACCAATTCCTCTTCCACCAAACACAATGGGCGCAATTGGTTATTCACGAGAAATTGCCTCGCTGCGCTAACACTGGTCATTATGCACTCCTGACCGGCAATCACCGACGAATCGAACCCCATGGAGCGTAGTTGGTTCAATAGGGTGGAGGATGATATTTTGGATGTGTTAGTGAGGAAGAGGACTTTGAGGTTGTTTTGGTGTAATTTGCGGCATGCGTCGATGGCTCCGGGTATGGCATTTTTGCCTATGTGAAGCGTGCCCGATAGGTCGATTAGGGCGGCTTTGAATTTGGTCATTGTTTTCTGTTTTCAGAGGATAGGTGGCGTTAATATGACAATTTTGATATCTTGACTATGCAACATGTTCGAATATTCTGGAATTATTGTTCTCTCTGTTCTCTCGTCGTTGTGTTTTTTCATCAGGGGTGACAATTATTTTTCACATACCTCTCTAAGTGAAGAATTCCGCTTTGAAATTTTTGTACACGACTTTTCACGTAGTACGTTCAAGTGGAGATGTGAAGAAATGTTGACGTCGTATCTTTTAGACGTAAAAAGCTGTCATCGAAGCATCAAAATTATGCCCCAAAACAAAGCAGAACGAAATCATACCAGATGTAACATGTGCATTCATTAGCGCATCGTATTCGACAGTCATCCACCATGGCGGCAAACAGAGCCCGAACCATTGGCGGAAACCTAATCTTATCTTCCATTCTCGCCGCTTTTTCTTACCTCCCATTTGAATTCGTCGCTAAATTTACCTTGACCATCTGCCTTGCCTTCTTTATTGTGGATCCGTTTCCTGCCTCGAGACTAATTTCTGTCGCTGGTGAATCGAAAAAATATTGGTTTGCAGCCTCATTTTCATCAAAAGTTCCCACACTATTTTTTCTCAATCGCGATTTTTCACTGGTTCTACATTTTCGTTAGGAGTTGCGGGCGTTTTGGTACTTACTAGACTTCGTCGCCACTGGATCGAAATCTCCCGCGAACGGGACGAGGGCGTTTCCAAAGATTCAGAATTTGAAAACAACGCAAATCAAAAGAAAAAGAACTGTAAATAAGGATGTTACCTCGGTCCTTTCCAATCCGGTCAAAATTTCCATTGTGGAATCGCCGTCACTTATCCCCAGTTGCTTCAAGGTCAAAATGTGATGCTCTTGTGCTAATTGAAAAACTACCTTTGCGTCATGTTGACTTCAAAAAATATGATTGCCAGAAAGCTCAAAAGCGGGGTTATTTGACAACTACATTTTCAAGCCCAGCCTCTAAAATCGACGACAACTACGATCACATTTGCGAGCTTGCATCCTCCGCTCTCAGATTCGGACCTGGGTCCACCTCGGAAGTGGGACACGACCTCGCCTACCTCAAAGCTCGTCGCATACTCCTCTTTGTCGACCCACACGTTGCCAAGCTTCCTCCCTTCCAAAACGTCCTTTTATCCATCGATCAACACGTCCCGAAAGGATATGAGTTAGATACCTACGATCAAATTAGAGTAGAACCCAATAACGAGAGTTTTCAACATGCCATTTCCTACATGACCAATCAAACCACAAAATACGGGCCCTACGATGCCATCGTGGCTCTGGGGGGAGGTTCTACCATCGACACTGCCAAAGCCGCAAATTTGTATGCCTGTTACCCTCCAAACGACTTTTACGATTACGTCAATCCCCCATTGGGAAGGGGACTCCCCGTCCCCGGTACCTTAACGCCACTCATCGCCATACCCACCACTGCGGGAACGGGGAGCGAGACCACCGGAGTCGCCATATTCGACGATACGCCCACCAAATCCAAAACTGGAATCGCCCATCGAAGACTTAAAGCGACTCTGGGCATTGTGGATCCGGATAATATTCAGAGTTTGACTCCATCGGTGGCGAAGTATTCCGGGATTGATGTCCTCTGTCATGCCATGGAAAGTTTTACTGCCATAACTTACAATCTTCGCCCTAGTGGGAAGCCTCCGTCTCCGATACTTCGTCCGGCGTATCAGGGCAGTAACCCCATCAGTGATGTTTGGTCCATTCATGCTTTGAAGGAATGCACAGAGTATTTACCGCGAGTGGTGGAAAATCTGCTCGATGACGAGGAGGCCAGATCGAAGATGTGTTTGGCGGCGAGTAGCGCCGGGATGGGATTTGGAAATGCAGGTGTGCATTTGTGTCATGGAATGTCGTATGCCGTTGCGAGTCAGGTGAAGGGAGATTTTTGGGTAGATGGGTATCAGAGAATGGATCATCTATATCATAATATTGGAGAAGAGAGTAGAACAAAACACGGACTCGTACCACATGGATTGTCCGTAGTGATCAATGCTCCGGCCGTATTTCGGTTTACGGGAACCCTTATGAGTGGAAAAGATGGTGATACTATCAGTCCAGCCGAGAAATATTCGATGGACAGACACGTGGAATGTGCCGCAATTTTGTCGGATGCTAGACTGAAAAGACGAGGCTCTACCGCCGCAAATAAGGGAATTTCTGAAAGGGCAATGAGAGATCAACCTGGTGAGGCATTATCCAGCGAGTTGTTGGAATTAATGCATGATTTGAGCATACCGATTGGGATTCGATCGTTGGGATATGATGAAAACGATGTTGAAGAATTGGCAAAAGGTACATTGCCACAACATCGCGTCACTAAGCTATCGCCTCGTCAACCGGTAGGGTTAGAGGAGTTGAAAGTTTTGTTTATTGACGCTTTGGATAGCTAGAGGTTATGTTTCATTCAAAAAATCTAAATTTAACACACAAATAATTATTGCACAGACAAAATAATGAACTCATGCGCTTGCTTCTCTTACCAACAAAACAACAAATCTCCAAGTACGATATTTCACAATTTTTTATTGCAGTGTATTTTATTACGATTTAAATGAAAAAGTCTCAGGCAAAAAACGTACATATTGATATAATGACGTCACAGGTATGTTTCCCCCATGTCAACTGCACTCTACCAAGCTCATCACATTTTATTCTAGGTTTTTTAGGATTCATAATGATACCCAGAACCACCATCGAAAGGGTCGAAAATAGAACAAAGAAATGCTAAGACCATGACTGCATCCAGGACTGGTTCGGTTTTCGGTAAAAAAGAGCTTATCAAACAGATAACTGCAATTTATATGATTCAACTCTCCATCCCATTCATATTAGTCGCCCTCACTCAATATAGTCATGGTTTCCTAAGCAAACAAATGCCCAATCTGCTGCCTCCAAGACAGTCGTCGTCATGCTTTATGGGTGACCACTCTAGTGCCACTGTCTTCAAAGTGGGTGATTCTGTAACAGTTGTAGAGGATGTCATGAAGGCGGGTAGAAATTTGAAGGGTCTGACGGGGAAAGTCATCGAGACATGGGAGAAATGTGACGTTGATCCAACGTGAGCACTGTTTTTGCGGATTTTTCACGTTGTTGATTTTTTCAAAATTGTAATAACGAATGCATCTTTTCTTTGAGTAGTTGCTGCTGTGCTGAATGGGTCGACGATGGACTATCAGTTCATGTAAAGTTTATCATTCCGCATGAAAATCATGAGGGCGATTGGAATGCGTTGATTGCCAACGATGTTGTTGAAGAGTACTCACTGCTCCAGCATTATAATTCAATAGCTGAGATAATTAAAATAAATTATGAGCAATATATTAAACAAAGGCAGCGGCCCGTGCTGTTCTCCGTCCCCATCCATCTTCTCGCAGTCTATCAAAAGTCTGTCTGCACCATCGGCGTGCAGCCTGACTCAGCGTACGTGGCGCGTGCGCCGCCTCCTTAGAAGTTCGTTGTCTGTCATTGGTCAGTCGTCCTCCAACACACTCCTGCGATGAATGCCTGATCTTCTCCACGGCCTTCATCGGGATTACCTTCTTCTCATTCTTTGTTCTTTCTCTTTCTATGTCGTCGTAGGCTTTCTCCCGGAGGAGCTCGTCATCGTCCCTGTAGTCTACAGGGCAGTTCATCACTTTCGCCCGGAATTCCTTATATCCTCTGCCCTGTCTGGGCTTTGTCATTACGTCAGCCCACATAGACTCTGTTGGGCAGTGCTCTATCGAGACTTCTCCCCTGTCCACCTTATCTTTGACAAAATAGTATCTTACCTTGATGTGTTTAGTCCTTTTGGAGCTGGACCCTCGTCCGTTGAGTTCCAAAAGAATTGCACTTTTATTGTCCTGATATATTACGTTTTGTTCGATGTTGTAACCTTGATTCTCCAGGAAGTACCTGGTCCAGAGGATGGCTGGAAGAGCATCGTCAACTCCGACGAGCTCGCTCTCGGTAGAGCTCTTCCCGTTGAGCTTCTGCTTTCTGGACATCGTGAGCGGCATTCCCTTTCCCATGGTCATACCCATTCCAGTATGGCTCTTGCAGTCCCCATGCACTGCATGGGAAGCATCAACCCACCACTTTAGAACCGACAGGTTATCAGCTGAGAGGCTCAACTTCATGCGCCGTGTTCCTGATAGATACTTCAATACCCTCCGTAGTTTGCCCCAATCGTCTTCATCTGGGCTTTTCACTCGAGTCGATAGGAAGGCAATGGCCGTTTGTATATCTCTGCGCGCCCTTGTGGCCACGAATAAAAGTTGTGCCACCACATGGTGGAAAATGATTGCCTGTTCCTCAGGCAATAGCTTCACCTCGGCTTCTTCTCTCACCTTAAAGAGGTGATCTGCTGCTGGCGATGGTGCCACCGCTCCCAGGTCCTCTGGGAATTCCTTAATAACTTTTTCCACGTATGGGATCATGTATATACGAACGATTCCCTCTGTCCTGAAATCTAGAGTCATTCCGAGGTACTCGTGTACCTTCCCCCTTGTGACTGTGCAGTCTCCATATATGCCCTTTATCCAGTTCACGAAGTTTGTCACTCTCCTTGGGTCAGCATGGGACACCTTCAAGTCGTCCACATGCCATACGACCGTCATTTGCTTGCCGTAGCACATCTTGTTTGCTACGCAAGGATCATAGGGGTTAATTTCAAAGCCCACACTTTGCAAATCTGACACAAGCTTTTTATAAAACAGTAGCGCGCTCTTTAACATCCCGTATAATGCCTTGCTCATGCGGACGTACAGGATCTTCTCTCCTTTTGGTGTAGTTGTTAGGTATTTGCGATAGATCTCTGGTGCGATTTTGACCATCAGTTCCGCTAGGAGCCCCTTTAGGCTCATCACCACGTCTTTGTCGTCATTCTTGGCATGTAGAAATGCGCCAGGGATGTCTAGGGTTGCCACATCGCGCCTCTCATGTGCATCAATCACTGAGGTTAGGATAACTGATTCTGTGGCAGCTGTTGGCGAGGCTGCCTCCTCCTTAGGGATATACTCCCTTTGTGGCCTGCCGTCCACGCAGGCACGTCCCTTGATGTCTCCATTTCGTTTCTCCTTGAGGAACATCAGGGAGGCTAGTGCATTCTTCCTCTGCTCCCCACTGAGCTCACTGGCATTGACGGGAAAGAATGTCTCCATACTGTGTAATTGGGTGAGCTCTTTCCTCACGGCCTTCTTCCCTTCCTCCTTGAACATTTTTATGCCGGCTTTCAATGATAGTTGCATCATGGCCAGGTGGATTACGTAGTCTTCCACTTCGTCCTGGCTGAAGGCTCTCACATTTGCGGCTTTTTCAGTGTTGAGGTCTATGTTGACGTTGATGCATTCCTCGACTTGGGTGTTGCCGTATTCATCATGATATGGGACAGTTGTTCTCTTCCCGGCGTTGGCCCGTTTTGTTCTGCGCCTTCCTTCCTGTGTCTCATTTGCTGCTTCCTCGGCCTGGCTTCCATTATTGTCCTCATCGTTCCTGTCGTTTCCATCGTCATTCACACTCCTGTCATCTTCAGCTTCTCCTGGTGCATCGTTCTCTGGTGGTATTGCTGGGTTTCCGGCATCATGCATGTCTTCCTCATCCGCTGGTTCGACGGGTTCTTCGTCATTTTCGTCCATGATTACGATGGGCTCATCTGGAGTGTGCTGGTCATCAGGAATGTTGTCCAGGTGTTGGACGCTGTCATTGTCATCTGCGTCGGCTATTTCGTCAGGGTTGGCAGGGATAGGTTGTGGCAATTGGTCCATGTCAGTGTTTTCCGCAGCCGCAATGGCGTGTTCGGGCTGTATGGTCTCGTCATGGTCATCGTCGTTGTCTTCGAGAGCGGGAGTAGGTTGGTCTCGCTCCATTTCCACTCCTGGGATTTCCGCAGCCATGGTAGGAAATTCGGTTGGTTCTGGTTCAGTAAGTTCAAAATTGTTGTCAACTTCATCATTCCATGGGTAAGGTTGTCTGTGGCGGTCGGAAAAAACGAATTCATCATCGGGTTGCATGGCCCGAGCGCCCCAGCGGTTCACGCGTCGGATAATTGAGTCAGGCATTGGATATTCGGTCCAATGATTTCGCTTTAGCACTGTGCCTTTTTCGAGGCAAAAGAACTTGTAGGTGCCTTGGGCATTTCCGGTGGGCCCGAGCGCAATGGCTGGATGTGTGCGGGGTCGCATGCTGTTGAGAGGCGCAGGTTCGTCGTGAACCTCACAGTATGACCCGAAAGGGGTGCGGCAGTGTTTGGTGAAGTCAAGGGGTTGGCGGGTGACAATCTCGCGGGGTGAGAACTTCGTTGATACCCCATTTTTGGTAGGAAAGGCATTGAGCCACATGGCACAATGATACATCATTTCGATTATAATACGCTTGGGAATGGTGGTGAAAGGGAGAGTGTTCAGGATCCCGCGGCCCCGTTCCTTGAGCGTTCTGATGCATCGTTCAACCTCACCGACATGTTCGTTTGCCCCGGTGGTGTTGATGGTAACAATTCCTTCCAGGTGTGATCGAATCTTCTCGAATTCTCCGTCCATATACAGGACTGTGACTTGGAAACCCCCATGTTTGTATAATTTCATGATTCGTTGTAGACATAATGATAATTGTTTAGCTGTACGGCTTTCAATGTACTCGATTGTGATTAGTTTAATGGCGCGAGCGACTGTGACGAGGAATGGGATCCCATTGATAAACATGACATCCGCCGCAATGGACACCGACTTGTGTAAATCCAGCAAAGGTCTTGGAATCTCCACGAATTCAATTGCCGCCCGCTCCGTCTTTGTGCGTGTCGTTTTCCCCCTCACTCCTGCCAGGTCAGGGCCGAAAAGTTTGTAAGCATTCACAATTGCCTCTGGTGAAATAGTGCAGTTTCGAATCATCTTGTTACGTACCATTCCAAGAAACTCCCGCTCCGTCGGATGTCCCAGCATCGCCACAGCACGCCGTGCCATTTTCGCCTCATCAATCTCGCGTTTGGTGAACCCCTCGTAGTTTTCGCGGATTGTGTTCACGAGGCAGATCTGAGCTTGCTTGTCGCTGTTTGATGCGTCAATATATGGGAGACCAAGCTCGTTGCGCTTGAAATGGACGTCTCCCTTCAGAGTATGCACGATGAAAGTTTTGTTGGTGTTTTTTGTGTGGTAGCTTATGTCGAAATGTTGCTCAAGTTTGTCGAATGATAGGATGTTGGCGATACCCTTATCGTTAACCCATACATCCAATGAGCCAAACTTCCCTTTTGTTGTAGTAGTAGTGGTCCCGGCGTTGCAGTGTCCCACTAGTCCGGTTTGTGACTCATGCATGTTGCTAACAAGGTCTTTGTTCACCAGTTGATGGAATGTTGAACATGTATCCAAGTACACGTGGTTTTTGTTGAGTCCTCCCCTCCCAGTCTGGTGCAAGACGACGTCATTGATTTGCAAAAATCCAAACCCGGAGTCATTGTTGTTGTTATCATCATCGGTGTTGATGTTTCCCACCCCCTCCTCCACACTCTTTTGTGGGCATTCATTGGAGTAGTGCCCCATCTCATGGCAATGGTAACACTCGATGTGTTCTTTGGACTTCTTTTTCTTTTCTCCCCCTTCCTGAACAAAGGCTACATTTTCATCGTTCCTCCCGGCTCTGGGTTTGAATCGCGGCACCCCGCTGCGATAGTTGTTCAGAAGCTTGACGGCTTGTTCTAGCGTCTTTGGGTAGTTGTCGGCGCCCATTAGATATTGGTTCGCCAGATCATCCCTCAGCTTCTTGTATCTGTTCCCGTCGGCGTTGCTGAGGAAAAGTAGCGCAAGGTACCTGTTCTTAGATATCTCAAGTGCCTTGTCACGCTGCTCGCTGGTTGCCTTCGTCCCTTCATCCTCTGATTCTTCAATTCCTTGTTCCTTCAATATTGCCTTCAACATCATCGGTTTGGTTCCGAATGATCCCCCAAAGGTGATGACGGCGTTCGACAAGGCCTCGAATTCCTTGAGGTATTGGTCGTTGGATTGATCCCATTTTTGGATGAAGAAGTATAGGCGTTTCTTTAGTTGTACGAGGGAGTATGATGCTTGTGCCGCGTCGTTGACTTTGCAGCAGATTCCTCTGATGGCCAATAATAATTGGATGGCGTCGCGCTCATGTTCAATGGTTTTCCAGCCGTCAGTCCCCTGAAGCCTCGTTCTCAAAGCTGGGGAGCATTGGCTACCGTATATTAAGGCATAAGCCTTCTTTATGTTCTCCTCCAATAGCTCGACCCTGTCTGCGTACTTTCGGTACTTCGTCATCCATTTGTCGTATTCCCACGGCTTATCGGCTTTCCATGAAGGGTCGGGGTTGTTTGGTTCGGCCACCACGGCCAAATCCATCTCTCTCAATGATTGTGATGCGTCTCCGCCATATTTAAACTCCCTCTCCACGTAGTCGGCTACGGCTTCTAGGGACTCCTCAAATAAAGCTGCATCATTAGATGTTCCACAGTCAAATGTGTGTGTCTCGAGTTCAGGTATGTCACTTCTGAATTTCTTCTTGAAGTTGTTTGGGCGTTGGGAGCGCTTTTGGACGTTGCCCTTCCCTTTTTCGCTCGCCCCTTCCACCTTGGCGGCTGGCTTGTCCGCCATTGTGGGAATATATAATTTATTTTAATTATGTTGAAGAGTACTCACTGCTCCAGCATTATAATTCAATAGCTGAGATAATTAAA
>JALLPE010000830.1:0-19041 GCA_036940025.1 Conticribra weissflogii | reverse complement strand
AAAAGCATGATGTACTTTGGTATTTTTATGTTTTGGTATGCTTTGAACAGGAATTAAAAGATATGGCAACAGGAATCAGTACATGTTAACACAATGTATACATATCCTGTTGTGATTTTCAAAAATGTTTTGGATTTACATGATCATTGTGAACACAAAATTTTTAATAATGGAATCAAGATAGTCTTTTGATCACACACAAAAAATGAAAGAACAAACCCACAAACAAACAAGAACATTGAAGGTAAGCAGTATGTGACAATAGTACAATCAAAGCAGGATTTCAACATTATGTAGAAAATGTATTATATGAGCATTATTTCATCTGTGTATTATTGAACTATAAAATAGACCAAAAAATAAAAAGGCCTAAGAAATTTATCAATCTTTTTGTATGTACCCAATGTATATTGTACTTTAAAATAATCATTTGAAAATCTACCAAATGACAAAAATGTGCCTATCAAAAGGATTACAATTGAAGCACTCCCTTCTGTATTTGCATCCTGATTTCAAAATGGCATTTATCTGAGAATTTGATTGATTGCAACCAAATGAGAGCAAAGGTTCAAAAGTAATATTCATTTTCAGTGTAATCCTTTGCTCATTGCTCATCTATCTCTTCATCAACAAAGGAATCCTTCAAAGGGCAGAAAGATGCCAGGTTTCCATGCATCCACATTCTGACATTTGACCCAAAGATGCTGATACCCCTTTCTCTTTGATATCTCTCAATTGTTTTAGCCCAGAAGGTTTAACAGATAATGTATACTTGATGACTTGAAGAATGCATTCAATTTTTCCAGATGCACAATCCATGACACAGTTTATCATACAGTTTTTGCATTGAAAGTCTTTTTTGATAAATACACCTGCCATCAGCTACAAGAATGTCATGAAAATATCCAGTGGTTATTGGAATAGTTTTATCTGGAGCAAATACAAACTCATTTGTGACAAACAATGACAAACAATCATGAGTCCAACCATTGTGAAATCTCCATTGAATGCAAAAATTGGAGCTTCTTCGAGTCCATCTATTGAACACCAAATGCTTCAACACCTCAGTGCAGGATGTTATGAGGTGATTGCAGATACATATGATTCAATTTCATCTTTGGTGGGAATGGCTATTCTTACATATTTGTCATTACTTGAAATACGGACAAAAACAATGCATCCAAAATGTAGGTATTCCATAAAATTTGAACAAGCAAGAATCTATTTATAGATCCTTTTGTAAATATCCAGGCAAGCATAAGTGTAACATAATCTTCTACTACAACAATTATATTCCAACATCTACAAGTTCACTTTTTACAAATGAAGTCAGCTTCTGCAAACAGAGCATAATTATGGAAAATTGATAATTTTCTTGTATACATAGAAAAAGATTCCACTTTGAACACAAATAGAGTGATGGAAGACTGGTTTACTCCTGACTGTAATAATATCCTTCATGGAGACTGAGATACAGGAAGTAGAAAGTCATGAGGGATTCTTCTGGTCTGTATGTGCTGCTCCTTGGTAGAGAGAGCATGATAAAATGCCTTCCAATTTTGTGAATGTAACTTTTTGGATTCACTGGTATGGAATGTAGTACCAATTGATGCATTATTCCACCATGTAGACTATTTGGTAGATATTGGGCCAAAAGCTAAAAACTATTTAAAGGTTTTGACATAGGAGGTTATATTATTATTTTTGTCAAAACAGCTTGTAGACATTCTAGTATCTCCTAAAAGGCCAAATTTGAACAGCTTGACAAAGCTTTTTTTACGTTGTGATCTATATCCAAGAAATTGTACCAGAGTGCTGTACCTGAACAATTTTTCTCACAGTAAAGTTTAGAAAACTCTAATTTTACAGTGATAACTGTAAACATAAATAAAAGTCACACAGCCTGATCCATCATTGTCAGGTCCTCATGTTGTCATATCAAGTTGAGTACAAGGCCAAGAATTTGCTGTAAATGTCTATTGAGCAATGACATACAGTGCTATTATCTATGTAGTTAGGATCAGCTCATGATGAATGACATCATAACAATCATTAATATTTAATTCATTGGGCTAAGGCTGATACCAAGGCATCATTGTCAATGCCGGTTTAGACCAATAAAATCGTATGAATTACCAATCCATTTATTTTTTTACTCCAAATTTTTGTTCTTAGTTTCAACACAATATACAATTTTTTGTATGATATTTTGGGATGATCATGACATCAGATATAAGGAGGGGATGGGATACCCAAGCTATGTATGACAGATTGACATTCATCTTTTAACTCAATGTCTGTTGATAGTTTTGACACAAAATTGAGTTTTCCTTTGTCACAAACAAATCAATGGGCCCTACACATCATCAAATATATTGTGGCAGATCATTAAAATAGGTTAACTTAATTTAGTGATTGCATCATTATAGTGAAAGCCATGGATGAGGTAGTCACAATGCTTTTTGTTAGCTACAACATAGTTTATTGCACAGGTTCCCTCACTGAAATAAGCATTTATCAAGATTCTCTATGATCATGACTGTCACTGCCAGGCTCCTCCAATTGACATTACTTATTCCCTGTGTACATTCACCATATCCTTCTCTTGTTCCTTTTTACTCATACCGGATTCAACTAAGTCCCTGAATTACTTCAAGGTCCCAAATGATCATGGTTACATTGGTCAAACTTGTCATCATACCTGTAATACAGAGTATTATTTGATAATTTTTATTCCTTTCTTTTACTAGATTTTGTTGATAGGTCCAAAAGATTTTGTCATAAATGTGAGTGGTAAAAGACTAATGCTTCAGGTTTGTGTGATTAGTAATATTCTACATTGTTTTTCTTGAGGACTAACCATAGGTTGGAGTTATTTATAACAGATGTAAGATGTACCATTGTCATGGATGATAGTAGCATCATCCAAAGGTATCCAGGTCACGTGTGACTTATACTGTAGTCCTTGGCCACAAATTCAGTGTCAAAAGTACATGTCACAATGATTGGAGTATGTCTTTGAGTACCAATTAAGCATTGCATCATTCACTTATGTGAGACATTCAGTACAAGATCTGTATGTATGCAGTTAACTAACACAATCATAATCTACAAACAAACAACATTTTACTGTGTTTCTCATTACCTCCATTTTGTTAGAGAGGGGAGAATATTCAATCTCATTGTAAAGTCCAACAGTCACATAGAAGAACTGGTATAGATATTAGATGGATTAAAAATTCTAAATTTAGAACCCTTAGCTCTTATCAAGTAAATACTTTTAGTCAAATCAGTTTCAAATTTCTTATATCTTGGCACAAATTTTAGGACCAAATTGGTGAAGATAGAATTCCTGTTTATTTTAAATTTATAAAATGGTTTGTTTTGTTCATTGTGACATTTTTCATATGATTCAAACCCAAACAACCACAGCAGTACTCAATCCTCCTTCTTTTGCTTTCTTTTGACATTTCATTGTTTTATGGATGCAAATTCTAATATAGATTTCAATTAAAGCTTTTGAGGTTGGAATCACTCTTAGTTCTTACCATGTAACTTTTGGTGGTTCTAAAATTAGAATGACTCTCAGCTCTATAACTAGAACTTGTTTGAATAAAATTAGGACACTTCTTATTGGTCTTTTGAAACTACTTTTTACATATTTTGTTTGATACTACTAAGAACTGCTACTGAATAAAAATGTGCCTAGACAGACTTGGACAAAAATCCATTGATATCAAAATAGTGCTCATAATAATGTATAACCAATCTACTAGAGACTACCACACCCATGTCATTATGTGAGTTAAGTTCAAAATTCAATACAAATATCACATTCAACAAAACTAGAGTAATGACTTCGTTGTGGCAACATGACACAAATATAGGATGTCAGTGACAAAGTCCTCATTCAAAGGTTGGTTCATTTACTTCCCTGTTTTAGATTCTTTGTGCGTATGGTATTGTTAACAATTGAACTCAACTTCTACTCCCTATTTTGCCAATGGGCTGAACATCATCTTCATCCATGGCAACCAGTTAATAGTCACTATTTTGGTGTTTTCAGGGTTGCTACAAAAGCAGCTAGGATCTTAAATCCCAAAACCCCTTGCCATTGCCATGCTGGTGCTTGTAGTATCTGGACTTGTCTGTACCCTTTCCAGATAATGGCTTTTGCTCAAACTAGTTTGCTGTGTTTTGGAGATCTGGGCCCATTACAATTACAAATGAAAGCCCACAGGCCTTTCACCTTTCTGTCCCTTGACTTTATTCATCTTGATGATTTGTAACACAGTAGCAAATAGTTCCTGTATTCTGGTACTGGTTTACTTGCTGATGCAAAATACAGCTAGCCAAGTCAAGCATTCAACAGTGTTGTCAAAGTTGTCTGCAACTTTTCTTGGTTAGCCTCAAAGACCACCAGAACCACCATACATTTGGCTGAAAATAGGTTCTCAGTGCCTTGTTGCATGCAAAGTAATCAGTCTTCATTTAGAGGTTGACTATGACTTGATAAGTAATCTTGTGGTGCTCAATATTTGTCACAAAGGTAAATTCTTTTCACAGCTTCATAGCCTATTATACTCATGTCCCGGATCTTCCCTTCCAGCTTGTCTACAAACATCTCCTTGGTCCCTCTACCAAGGTAAGTGAGTCAAGCATTTTTAATTGTCTTCCATGCCTTCATTGTCTTATGGTCAAGGGAGATTATTTAGGGACAGATACTCTATTAACCATGTGTAATTGATAGATAATTGAGTAAATCCTGACCATCCAGTTATCCTAATTGTCCTATGTCAAGCCACTTGAGGATTTGTCTATAGAGACAGGGTAGTCCTTCTTATGTATGAATTGGGCACCCCATCATGGCAAAAATGCTCCTCATCAAGGTCTGTACCAGTTGCTTTATTTTTAGGATCCTATTTGGTGTGGTTTGTGCAACTGATCTTGTTGTTGTGTTGTTCTTTCATCTCTTGGAACTCAAGGTCCTCAACTGTGGGGAAAATAATCTCTTCCAGTGACAATTGCAGCCTGGAACTGCTGATGTTTAATACCAAATCATACACTGACAATAATTGCCTAAATACAGAGTAGTACTTTAACCTCAGAGTCATGAGCCTAATTTTTCATTTACCTGCCTTGCAGACTATGGTACTAAATAACCCACCACCTTGTTGAGGTGGTTTAAATCTAGGAGGTCATTATACCCTTATTATATGACATTGGTATTGATGAGCTGTGAGGTCAGGTTAAAATGGACTAATATCACTATTGGTATTTTTTCATATTGTGCAGCCTCTGCTTCAATCCTACTTATTGTAGTTGGGGTGTAGACATCCTCATTCAACTGTCATCTTGTTTCATTCCCATTACCATGAAAATTAGCTGGTCTGCCATGGACTGATTAGTAATGCTGTACCTCAGATGAAGAAATTTGTATACCATTATTTTCAATAGTAGTTCATTTTTCCTCAGCTCCTTCACTATCATCATTTTCCAAGTTGTTTTGATTAGGTTCTTTTCTAAGTCCATGAACACTAGATCTTATTGTTCTTGTACAGTGACAGTGCAAGGGCAATACTCTGCAACATCAGTTTCATTGATCATCCCCTCATGATTGACCCCCTTCTCCTGGATATTTTAGCACTAGTAACCTCCTTTCCCATGGAAGACGATGGAATGGCAATGTTATTTAGCAATTTATTTTGTTTTATGTGGAATCAAATGACTAAGGAACTATCACCAATATTATCTGTGATAGTTCACTATCATAGGTAATGGTAATAATCAACGGTCATAAATACAATTTATTTGTATGTACCATTACATTAAATGATAATAATCATTAATGTAACCAAAATTATTTTTGATTGTTAACCATTGCCAATATTATCTTTGATAATTATCCATCACCATTGTTTTTTGTCCATGACTGTGCATTTGAAATCTCAAATATTGCCAAAATAATGTTACCAATCCACTATCTTCTTTTGATCAGCCTGGTGTGGGCTTTGGGTTTGTCCCTTTTTCAGATTAGGACTTTGTGGTCATTATACTGTAGCCAACTTGATTATGAAGTGAAGGGAACCTTATGAGTGTCAAAGCAAGGCACTCTCACCTGTGTTGTCCAGCATGGTTGACAGTTGGTTGCTTTTCAGCATTACATTTGTCTAGGGTACAACTATCTCTCCATCATGGCCTGTCCTTATAGCTCATTCTTTTGTAACAGGGACAGTACTGTCAGGGCTAGTGCATTCATGGCTCAAGCATTTCTGCCTAACATAGGAAAGCAAACTCTTCCAATAGCAACACATCCACTATTGGTAGGAAAGTCTTTGCTTGGTGTTTCAATTCTTCTGTGGTTAACAGAAAAAGTATTTGATAACTGGGTTTCAGAGGCTCAAGGTATGATAATAATCAGTATATAAGTGATAATTGCCTCACAACAATGATGACTATTACCTGGGTAGTCTACATTGAGAGCTCTGCCAGTTACTCAGTAAAGATATGAACTACCAATGAAATGGATTGTCATTTCAATGACCTTGTTTTAGGTGGCCACTTGCTTAAAACCTTTCAGGACTCTCATTCTAATGCTGCAATGCCCCTTTTGAAACTATTAATGATTCCTTTTGTATATATATCACCCATTCCAGTTGTTCATTTTTACTTGGTAAAGTAAATTGTGTTTTAATTAAAAACAGATCATAACATTGTTTAAAAATACATTTTAAATAATATGTTTTGGTATGGTATGTGTTTCCACGCTTCTTCTGGTAAAGAAAAGGAAAATTGGCATTCAACATGTCATTATTGTTTGAGTATCAGGGTCCACTGTAGAATTGTACAGGGATTCTAAGCACAGACAATTGAGAAAATGGCATATTTTTACATGATAATGTCACAACCACTCATGTTCCATTTTTCAACATCCATGAATAAGATTAGGTAATTTTCCTTGTAGCACAGAAAACTACCTTCATGCTTTGATCAAGCTCATGGTCTGAGCTTGACATACTAATATGAAATGCAATCTGGTATAGTGAGATCAACATGGTTGGAAGTATACCAACTAGGTTCTTAAGTAAGTAGTTATGGCATCATAGTGAAAAGATTCAAACTGCCCCAAGAGGCTCAGCACTCCCACAGAGGTGTTGGAGGTAAAAACAGTACAGCCCAAAGGCTGCAAAATGATCTGATGGAATCAACTGTCAGAATTTTGTGGTCTTGTTTAAGTTGATGTGTTCTGCTTGCTATTGCTTGAACTGCTACATTGCTATATGACAACTGTATGGTGTGGCTTTTTGGAATGTGCACGTGGTATGATTCAGAGAAAGTCTGTCCATGGCCCATAGTCTTGTGCCTGAGTCTGTGTAAATTTTTGATAGATTTTGAGAAAATGTTCCAGTCTTAGCAATGTATTAGTTTCATAGGCCAGGCTCCCTTGGATATGACAACCTTGTTTGCAACAATACACACAAGCTGTAAGAGACTAGCTCTGTACTTGGGTGTAAGTGTCAGCAGCACTACAGCTGTAGAATGTCCTGTGTAAAGGAAATGGGACAGTGGGTCATCAACTTGATGGATGCAAGAGATGTGGAGATGTGATCAGTAATGACATTTTTGGAGATAAAGATGTGTTGGCACTGATCCCCACTGGTTTCTTGAGCAAGAGACAGCAATAGAGGCATCTGAGTGCTTCCCTACTGGGAATTTCATGGTCTCCTTGAGGATCCAGGCTATGAAAGCAATGGTTTTAGTGAATTGCAGTAGAAATGGAAACAGCCAAGGAGCAACAATAGGCTGTTGTGACATCCAAATAATTGATAATGAGTGCTGTACATTCAAGGGCACTGATTGTGATGATATTACCTGTCTTGGCCTTGGTTGTTTGAGCCATGATTTCTTGGGGCCATGAGCAGTGTCACCAGCACTGGAGATATTCTCATTATTCTCCCATGACATACTGGGATGAATCCAAGAATGCAATAGCCAACCAGCTCCATGAAATGCGTTGTACAATTGGGCATCATTGAGAGGTGTTGTTGTTGGCCAGGATGAGTGCAAACTCCTTACAAAACTCCTTAGAGATGAAGTGCCAGTGGCAAAGGAGATGGTAGCCTTAGCTGTGTACCAAGGCATAGGGATTGCAGTTGTTTTTTCCAATGATCAAGAAGAACACAGAATTAGTTGTGTCTGATGGTCAGGTGATTGTGGTGCAGATGTGGGCTGTTTTTGATCAAATGTAGAGATCTGGTAGGAGCAACTGCAGCCATGGGGCTGTGGAGGCAAGAGGCAACATGTCCCAGCTTGCCCATGATGAATGAGGACAAAAGACTTTTGATGCAGTCCCCAGTTGGAGTGGAGGGTTTGGAGAACAGCTTCTGATGGGGTCTCAGCTACCTGAATATCTGTGAGCAGAAACTGATTATCATTTCCTTGAGTTTATTGAGCAAGATGTGATCTTGACACATAGTTAGGTTTGATGCCCTCAAGAGGATGTAAATTACTTCAATACTGACTGCAATGGTCTGTTTGGTATGAAAACAGTCATCAATATCACCACAGACACAGTAATGCACACAGAAGTGATGTTGTGTTTGCATTATGGATCCATCCAGTCTGAAGCCTCTTGTGTGACATAAATCCATTGTTACTGGTATGGACTAGTATTCTTTGTTGTTATCAAGGTTATCATCTTGTTGTAAGTTGTCCTGGTGGTGTGAGTGTTTTTCCTGGAGGGTGATGTTGATAAAGGGTACTGTTGTATGTTGCTCTACAATATGTTAAACAGGTCCCCAGTGGGCAGGATTGTAATCCAAATGAAATATGACACTATAAACTTGAGTTTGAGCAGGAATATAATTACAAAGGAGTGGTAATTGAATTGGTAAAGTCACAATTCAATGTTATTGGCATCAGGGGCAATATCTGAAGTAGGGCATGAGATTTGCAGGTTCCACAGGAGGGTGAGAATATCAACTATGACTATCCCAAAGGTGCAGTCAAGTTTGTTCCCAGATCTGGTGGATGTGATCATGTTTATTGGAACTGAGTCCATAGTGTGTCATTCAACTGTGTTTAAAATGAGTCTATCTTTCTTTCCTTCCTTGACAATGATAATGAAGATTTACAGAAAGAGGTGCAAAAGCTAAGATGGAAATGAGATGACAAGATTATTATGTTCATCATTGTTCACTACTGGATAATTTTTATGTGAACATGATGCCATAAAGACATTCAGACATATTGTCAATGTGACTTGATGAAAGAGCATTAAGAGATTGTCCCAAATATAGGACAAGAGCCAGGGGACAATGGCCTCCATATTGGGATGAACTGCCATAAAGTTTCAACCAAGGTACTGCCTGACAAGACCAACATCCATACAAAAGTGGAACAATATGCCATAAATGCAATGGACTTGTTTGGGTTGATTGCCATCAGGGTAGCCCAATGAGGGTTTGGTCAATTGGTCCACCAGAAATCATGAAGGACCAAGCATTGTATAGACCCATGGAATTGTTTGGTTGGGGGTGTACCAGGAGGAGCCCATCTGTATCAATATTTGACAGGAATATTGAGTCCAGTAGATGGAATGATATCATGTTCAATATGGCCTCCTGGTGGATGGAGTGGTTGAAGTCAAGGAATCTGAAGCCTGTGTGATGGAGAGATAATGGAGGAGGGCTGGAATCCTTCAAATGGGGAGTAGTGCTTGCTGAGTGTGGTTTAGTTAAATCACCTTTGATTGTCATGAGCCATGCTGGCATAGATAGGAAACAAGATGAGGAAACCCTGATGATTGTATTGAAGACTTTGCATGTGTCAGGTTGTGTGACAGGGTCATGTAGAAAAGACCATTGTGGAGAGCTTAGTTGGAAAACAGACCAAAATGTTGTCAAATTCCAATCATGACATAATTCATCATTATATCAATTTTTGGGGATTCCTCATATGTATGTCATACCAGTTGATGACCCAGAGAAATTTTTGCACTTTTCCATATTAATTGTATATTTGATGTTTGGGATAAGAGAAATACAGTGCACAAAAAAGAAAAAAGCTTCTGCAAAAGTGTTTCTTGCCATAAGGTTTGACACTTCTCAAGCTTTTTTGATATGTCTTGACATATTATGCATCAATGATGATGACACGAAAATCTGAGATGTTGTAGAATTTAACATGTCCAAGTAAGATAGAAAGGACTGGGGATGGTGAGATGGTAATACATTGTTTCCATTCAATGGCACCCAATAATCATGGTAGCAAAGTTGGTGGTTTGAAAGGTAAGTAGGGGTTTTTGTAACTAACTAGTTTGGTTGGCTTTGGGATGTAGTGGGAGAGGGAATAGATGGCAGGAAATGCACAATGTATGCTATAAATAGAGAAAATGACATGTGATTGGTCCATACTTAGCCTATACTTTGGTTTAGTCTTCTCACTGGGACCTCTTTGATTGAGGTAGCTGAAATGTTCTCAAATTTGACAAAGTGTGGTTTGAACTCAAGGTTAAGGGAATTTCCTATGTGATTAATCCCAGTGTCCTGGTCATTCTTTGAAATCTCATTAATTCTGGTGTGTGGATAGGGAAAAGGGTTCAGTCAACACAAGATCCCATCCTGGGAAAACATCTACAGAATTGCTTCTGCTCTTGGGGGACTGGCATCATTAGTTGTACTGAGAAGATGAGGTCTCCACATCATGTGTTGTCAGGCTTGTGTAGCTTGTGAGGGTCTCTCAATTCCTGTCACCTGGTTCTAATGTTGGGGATGGAGTTGTAGGGAGTATCATGGATGTTTCCTGTCAATGTGGTATGAGTGGAAGTCTCTTGATATATGTCTGAATTATGTCATTGTCCCTTTGTCAATTGTAATCAGAGTCTTCATAGATGGGAGTGCTTGGAAAGAGGACAGCTCCAGAGGCAATGAGGGAAAACGGCTTGTTGTATCAATCAAGGATGTTGTTTGTTGATTTAAATTCCTTTCATTTTGTTGATTTCCAGTTATCCAGCAAATTGAAATGTATTTTGTTTAAGTGACACTATCCCTTTGCATTGGAAAATGTTGTAATACAGGCAACAATTGGATAGGATATCAGGTACACATGTTCACCAATTACAGTGTTAAGGAGGGGATGTGGCATGATGTCATTTCTTAAGTTGTTGCAACATGGAAGAAGAAAAGGACCATCATTGTCATTGGCTTAGACTGGTGAGAGGAGGTGACAGATGAGGATTAAATTGGCACAAACACTATGGCCCACAGAGGGCACAATGTTGGTGTCAATAGAGACCATAGTATACACCTTAGTTTTTAGTTCAATTCTCCCAACATGAGTTTTGATTTTCCTACAACCATGTGATAGATTGGACTGTCTGATTGTAGGAAGACAGCAGTGTGAGGGTGAGGACATTGAAGTCCTCATGATCTTTCCTGCTAACAAATGTTTTGACATATTTGAGTAGAATTCTCTCTTGGTAAGCATCCTGCAAAGAATATGCCATTGTTACATGACCATCTTGTGGTCCTAGAGATATAATTACACTCCTCCACCACAGAAGTGATTAGGGTGATGTTGGAATTGCTCAGAGAGGAGAGGGGTGAGGTAACTGGTGCCACTGTTGACCTGGCTGAGGACATGAGCTGTTTTTGTGATGGGAGGGGGCAGATGCAGCAAGTCGCTTTATTAAAGAGGTAAAGAGGATGCAAAAGCATACACAATGAAGATCTACCTGGGAGGGTTTGAGTATGGATTGTTTATTTGATCTGCTTGGGGTATTCAGTTTCTCCATTTTAAACCATATCTTCAGTTGGGTAAAGTTCCTTTATACAAATGGATGATTTCATGTTTTTGCAATCTCAGCAGTGCACTCTGTTTTAATAGACCCAATCTCCTTAGCCCAAGGATCCTTGTCATCATTGGTAAGACCTATGAGGGAGAAAAAGGTGGAAGACACCAACACTTGGTCCTTATCTAGTATTAGGAGGTGTTGTTTTGTGCTCTAATCCTCTCCAGGATCTGTGTCCAAGCATCAACTGGAAAAATCCCAATTTTTCTAATGAGGCAGAGTACCCTAAAGAATCTTAGGTCCTGTACAGGTCCCTGGATGGTTTGCAATCTGAATATGATGGGGAAACATGCTGGGAATTCAACAAACTTAAATAGGGTTGTCTTGGGGGTGTTGGTTGGTAGGAATTGTGAATTTTATGAATGATTTTCCCAAGGTAAAGTCTCCTCATGAGGGGTCTATGGGGATGAGAATGAGGAGATAGTTTACAATAGAAAATGGGACATGAGCCAACTCGGTAGATGAGGCTGAGTTTGGTGTTGTGCCCAAGTTGACATTGGTAGTATCCACAAGTGATACAGAACAATCATTGAAGCTCCTTATAAGGTAAGATTGAGAAGAAGCAAACAAACTCAGCGGAGGAGGCTGTAGTACCCACAAAAAGCATTCCACTAAATCCTATAATTCCATTCCTGGGATTTCCATGATTCCAGACCCCTCAAATGGTTACCATTAACTATTTGGTAGAAGGACAGATGGTGTCAGAAAATCAGATGATGCTCTACACTGTTTTCTCTTTGCATACAATGTGACATCATATATTCTATCATAAATATCTAGAATTTTCTCTGGGTATATCACAAGTAATTTCTCTGTATTTCCAGCAAAACCATGACAAACTATAATAACTTGACATACAACATTGTGCTTAATGAAGATCTCTTCTTAAATATACCAGCCCTTGTCATGGTCTATGACACCCCAAACAGCTCTGATACCAACTCAGAAACAGCTAATCTCTAAAGCGCAACATGCCCAATTTTATTCACCCAAACACTCATTGCTTCTTGATTGTATGTCCTTGTTGGAGCCATTGTGTCTATCCGGCATAAAAGTTATAAACATAGAGTCTTTTTCAACCAGAACACACTTGATAAGAGAGGTCTTTCACACTTACTTATGTAGAAGACTCAAGAAGTCAGTTAGAATGACCCAAGGGCTTTCAAGGCTTGCTTTGAGACTCTCATGAAGCTATGTGAAAACCTCAAACCTCAGGGCTGATAATGAACCCATGAGTGGAGAAAAGTAGGAGGTCCTCCTTTTCTTCAACATCTCTTTTGTCAAACACTGAAATATTTTTCCAGAGTCACAAAATGAATACAGCAGATGTTGTTCAAAGACCTAGTTGACTTCTTCCACATCAGTCATGCCATGGACCAGTCTGCACACAAAAGATGCTAGCATGAGGCAGTGGAAAATCATGAGAATATGGAGGTGATTCAAGACTAGGATACTGTCAACATTGAACATGCGGCTGCAAGGAGAAAACACTCCTTAGACAACAACCATCCATGCAAACAATTGAGTCAACATGTCACCATTATACCAGCAAAGGACATGACAATCTGTAAATATCATATAAATACCATAACTGGGATGATCCCAACTACCACAATCTCATGGATTCTGACACCAATTGCCATCAAGACAGAGCCCCTAAAGACTATGAAAGTGACTGCAAAAAATATGGTCATCATTGCTCCTGCTCTTGCATCTGTTCTTGTGTCCATCAAGGATTTATAGGATGTGATCACAAACCAGCCACTTGCAACTGCAGCAACCAAAACTTCCATGTGGATGATTGTCATCATGACAACTGTCACCATCAATTTCGAGATCATGAGATGCCCATGGTGGGATCATGGCCATTACAGAAGAATGGACCAAAAATGCAAACACAGTGTTGCACCTTCTCAAACAGTTCACAAAGAATGGTGATGATAATGTGACAATTCTCAAACTTCTTGAACCAGAACAGATTGTTCCCTCCCTGGAGATAATCCAGCATCAACAGTTTGACATAATCCTCCTACACCCTTTGAATTGCCAACAGCTCAAAATCAACCCCCTGTTACCAGAGTCTCCTCCAAGGCGCCCAAGAAACTACTTTCCATGCCAAGCAAGGATCTGGGCTGCAAATGGTACAGTGAAAACAAGTCAAGTAACTGTTCCACAATCCAAAAAACAGAATCAGATTATGACCCAGTTGAACTGAATAAAGATAAAAGATACAACCCTTGTCTTAGAGACACAATAACAATGTTAGTGGCTGCCTTCCATCAGAATGGAGTTTGACTGTTAATGAAGTTTGACTCTTGCAATAAATACAAATACAAATATTTTAACCCCCTTGGGTTCCTCTGTGGGTGATACTTGAGATACAAGCCAACATATGCACCAAACATCATATTCTCTTTGATGCTGCTCTGTATCAAAATTAAAAGTGCCAGAACTGTGCATATGAATTTTTGTTTCATTTCTTGGGATAAGGATTGCCATAATCACCTACCACAGGTTGTTTGTGACAGGGAATAATACATTAAAACAATGATTGATCCAGGTCTTTCTCAAACAATAGATGACTTGACTTTGGAACAACACACCTTGTTCAGTGTCTACAAGAAAGTAATGACTGTTTTCTGAAGCATACAAATTGTGATACACTCAGTGACACAAATTGGTTGAGAGCAAAAAAGCTGCTACTATTTTCTGAATCCTGGCTGTTGACGTTTCTCTTTAGCCTAAAGAATGTGTCTTCAAAAATTGCCTTGATCAGCCTCTGTAACTAAAACCTTGACAGTTCTCTTATCACATGTACAGCCATTGGTATCTGGACATCATCAAAAGTCCCCAAGGTCTTGTTTGACTCTTGATTCACCAAGCTTTTGATTCATCAGTCCATATTGCCAAATTTGTACAGTTTCCTAGCACACAACATCTTCTATTGTCCTCATTGCCCTTGAGAATTCCAAACTCAAAATGTCCCTAGCAATTCTGATCCTTCTGGACTGGCACTGCCCACAATCCCAATAGAGGCAGATTACCCACATGCCTTATTCACTTACCACTTGTGCTTCTTTCTCACCCACTATCATGTGCATTGCGCCATTAATCTTCTCAAAAATTGTTATCACTCTCTTGCTTATCAATTTTGCTCATCGTTACACTCCTTCCGTGCATTGTCTCATGCAACCCCATTCCCCTCTCCCATAGTCATGTTTACCTTGCCAACATCAGCAGATAGAACTTATGTCTACAATTTTGCCACAATGGATGAATTTCCACCTTCTGAGTGGTTACCCATCATCTTGATAAATACCTTGACATGGATTGCACAAAAATAGTCCTCAACTTAGAGTTTGTCAGCATCTCCACAACCACAACTAGGAAGACACTCCAGCCCCACTTCCTTCCAACATTGGCCCTGCTCACAGATTGCAACAATGTCATCTTGGGCATCACCTTGAATGTAGTCTCATCCTTGAAACTGAAGGTTTGGACTATGGAACTTTCATCTCTGGAAAGTCATATACCAAAACTAACAATCCAGACTTAGCCTAATTTGTTGCTTGCAATGAATCCAACACTGTCACTTTCAAGCTCATGACACTCATGGCTAAATTGCATATGGATTTCAAGTTGTTTTATGGGATTACTGACAGAAGGAGCACCTTTGACCGGCTTTATCACAAATTCAGTTTGAAGCACATTGTTATCTGGTGTACAGAGTTCCAAAAACCAAAAACTTTGCTGCAAGAAAATAACACAAAATCTGATCTCTCAACATTTGACATGCATTAAGGTGGTCCTTGACAAGATTTGCATCTTTAAAAGGTCACCTGAGGATGATGGATATGTCTTGGCTGATTCTATTGCTGCCATCACCACAGAGAGCACAGCTACAAATACCAGGAATATTGAAACCATCAAGGCCAAGAAAACCATGGAACCCAACCCAGTAAAAACATTCAATATTGTCTGAAGTCTGGTATCAGGCAAAACATAACACCACCAAGATGTTAAAGCGAATGAAAAACATGCCCAGGTCAATTATTGCCAATTTTGCATTGTCTTTCCTTTGTATGCAATAATTAAAACCTCCATCTACCCATCTGTCCAAACCAAGACTGCTCATAACACCAGAAACATTGAGAGCAGTGCCCAATGAATCATGTATTTTTGAACAACTCAATCATCAATCTCCTGGACTCCATTACGGAGGAATGTGACTACAACTTGAGGGACACAAGTTGGCCCTCCAACATAAGTGACTTCTTCAAATGCTATTGGCCAAAGGACAATGATATATCAATGGCATTTGCATGTTTACAAATGGTATGGATTGCAAGTGCTTCAAGTATGGATTGCAAGGGCTTCAATGTGCTTGCACTCACCCTGCTGTCCTCCTCCACACAGGAACTACATCCACTATGACCATAAGGGAGGTAGAACAACTCCTGGGTGAATTTGGAAATAACTTTGCCACAGTGGACACAACTGTCTACATTAAAACTGACCCCACTTCCTTCACAAGCCTAGTTGTATACACAAATCTTGTGCTCATACAGCAACTCTTCACAGAGGTCCAAAATGACTCCAACACTGACCTTACCTTCACTTTTCTCCTCCAACTAGCCCTTACCATGAGCAACACCACCTCCACATACACCCTTTTTGACAATGTCCAAGGGGAACAGACATACCTAGTCTCTCACTCCTTCCTCAACTCACTCAACAAAATCTTCCAGTGCATTGGAAAGGAGGTATTTGACCCAGATACCGTACATCTTGTTCAAAGAGAGGATAGGACTTAGTTGGAAATGTCTGACATGTCAACAACATACCAAAAACAGACCAAAAAGTTGTGAAATTCTTGCAAAATTGTATTTTGTTGTAACATCAATTTTTTGAGATTCCCTGTAAACAGGGTGTATCAGACATTGACCCAGAGAGAAACTCAATATTTATTATTTTTAATTGTGTTTTGAAATCTTTGGGAAAAGAAAGAGGCATGCTTGAAATTAAATTTTTGCCCTTAAGTTTGGCACTTTTTGAGCTTTTTTGACAAATCTGGACATGTTGTGCATTGGTGTTGGTGTTGCTAAATTTTGAGATGTGGCAACATTCAACAATTCCAAATAAGAGACAGGACACCAGTCATATCCAAAACATTCCAATCATGATAGTTTATCCTTGACTTGGTTCTCCTGCAGCCACTCCTCTGGACAAGGATTCTAGCTTTTGGTGCAAGCAAGACAAAGAACAACTCCAAGGCTATATAGAAGGCTTGCATTTACATTACATGGGTTGTTTCCCAATATAAATCTGGGATTCACAGCTCACTACAAGACTACTACAACTGGCAGCAACCCCATTGCTACCTTTGACCATGGAACCAAGGGATACACCCCAGGAAATCCAAACAAATTGTGCTGATCTGACAATGCATGACATGACAACCTTGTTTTTCTGTTTCGGATCATACCACCAGACCAATAGCAACAATTCAGAGGAGGATTAGTCAGGAAGAATGTCACTTGCCAACTCGTTACCTTCCCCTCCCCCAATATCACAATATTTGATGAACACTGCTGCTGTCCAATCTTGCATTCAACTCCACCTGGGTCAAACCCGAGATCAATATGGTCATCTCAGTCAAAGAGAAACCCCATGAAAATCCCGAAGAGAAACACTGAGGACCAACAGTGAACCATTATCTCTATCCAAAGCTTTCCCTTTCTCAACAACAACTATTCTCTCACCTAATACAGTAAATACCCAACCTAACATACTACATGTACTTGGCTTCACATGACCACAATTACTACCCAAAACTCTCACATCAAAATCATTAACACACATAGTTTGCCCACAACAACAAAAGACTATCCACTCATCCTTAGTACTCTTCACCATGGTCATTCCACATATACTGTGCCTTATGGCATCCACTCCCCATTACAAATCAAAATTTCACAACATGCAAAATATCAGGGTAAAGAAGAATGGTTTTTCTTTTTGTGTGCAATGTACTTCTCTTGTCCCAAACAATTCAACAATGCCACAAACAGTTAACAAGGGCAATTTTTGTCTGGATCACTGTCTGGTGTACCATACACATGAGGAATCTCTGAAATTAGTTATCATGATAAATTGCATTATTGTTGCAATTTCATTACATTTTGGTCCATCGTTGACACATTGTCAAACAACATGTCAACAACATTTCAAACTCAACATGCAGCACATGTAACATCATTGGACTGCCTCCAATTTGTTGATGATGAGTCACCATTTCCTTGTCCTACCAGCACTAATCATTGATCTTCATTGGAAGGAATTCACACCATCCCCCACCATACTCTGTTGCCCTGGCTTTGGACTCCTGGGCCTTCACCAATACTTCTACCTATAAGCTGCTTTTTACACAATTTTGTTCCACCTCCTAAGTTCAGGATTCCTTTGAAAGAAAAATTTGAGAGAAAACTCACAATGAATTTATTGCTTTGTTACCTCCATAAAAGTATGCAACAAGTTGTTTTTATGATTTTTGTTGGATCCAACAGTCAAACCCTCATTGAACCTCCTAAACAGCTACTGACCCATACAAACTAACTGCATTCCAAGCATGCCTCTTTCACTTCCATGCACCTTTGGGGAACTACACAGTAACTCATAACAATGCAGAGGACATCATCTTATGATTTTTGCAATATGTTGACTAATATCTTATACCTTAATACTGCAGCATCATGGACACAGGATACCCCCACAGCATAAAAAAGGTCACTACACGTATACTGTAATGTCACATCATGCAAATACCAGTCAAAAGTAGTCAATTATATTCATCTCTCATAGCCTCTGGTATTGAACATACTGGTGCTATAGCAAAAAAACTCTATAATAGTTCATGAACCAGTTTTTTGTATACTGCGCATATACCAGAATAAGTAAAATCTGATCAGACGTTTTCAGTCATGGCCAATATTTTGGCCATTATTGTATATACCAAGCATGTACCAAACGTACACCAAATCATATACCAAATTGAAATTTGAAAAAACTGTATACCCATACATATACTAAATTAAAATTTAAAAAGCAAGAATTTTGAGGCCCATTTATTTTATTTTTATATTTATAGCTCAAATATCAAAATATCACATTTATTAAATTATTTAATTTGA
>JALLPE010000829.1:0-14475 GCA_036940025.1 Conticribra weissflogii | reverse complement strand
CAAGCAACAAGCAACAAGCAACAAGCAACAAGCAACAAGCAACAAGCAACAAGCATGAATATTGAATGGAACTCCAGCAAACACCTCACCCTCATGAGGAGCACACAGTTGCAATGGGGATAAAAATCATGAAGATTGGACATATCTCAAGTCAGAGACCTTTTTTCTGTAATTATTGTTTTACTAGATTAGATATAATTGAATGAGGGGTTGTAAATAATAGGAATTGTACTTGGTTTTGAGATGACATTGTCCAATGTGCATCATGTTGCAGGATAAAAACTGTTGTAGTATGGAGAGTAAAATTATGATGTAAAGGTTGAAAAATTAATATAGCAAAGCATCAAGCATCAAATGTTGTAGGATAGAGTAGCATAGCATAATGTAGATTTGAATGTTGTGGTATTGTGCAGACAAGCATTGTGTACCTTGGACAATTCATTACATTTTGGTGCATCTCAAACAGTCAACTAAGGAGATTTGAGAAAAACAAATGAATTGCTATTTTCTCCAAAAATCCTTTTTGCAAGCAAGTTCCTGAACCATATTAGATGATGTTTAGTACTGAATATTTAGAAGCTAATTTTACATTTTTATAGCCATATTTGAAGTAACATTGAAAACAAAGATTTAATATGACATAGAATCAATCAAAATTTGTCACAAGTCTCATGAATTGCTCTCAGCACCTGAAAAATTTTGGATGAGCTCCAGTACTGAATGGAGTGTTTAGTTTCCTTTTGAGGGCAATATGTAGAGCAACATAGGAGTTATGTTACAAACCAATAGATAACAATCGATATAGAACATAATTCTGTTGTAATACAATTTGCATATTCTGGCTTACAACCCTCTGCTGCATATGATGCCATCCAACAGAGTTAATCCTATTCAAACACAATCAAATATATAGAAGAATTTGTGAATCCTGAGCTGATGTCATGCTGAGTTATGTACCAGTACACATAGAATGTTCACATCATTCAGACCAGTAGAAGTATGTGAATCATACAAAGACCCAACATATGCAACCCACATGGACATAGAAAAACATTATGGCATAAAACAGACTACGCACAATCACATTCACTATGACCATCCTAGATATTCCCTGAATGAAATAAGACACACATGAATAAGCAAAAACAAAATACACACCTATGAGGGTGTACAACACAACCATGAGAGTGTGTTGTCCTAGAGTAATAACAATACTGATGATGCAAAGGAAGGAGGTAGAACCTCCTCTCTTAATGTGAAAGGTACACAATTTAGTTAATACTATCTGTTAAAAGTATTTCATTTACCCTATTGCAAAAATATAAAATTGCTAAAAGACCACAAAGCCTTTGTCGTATAAGTTGCATGCTGGCAATGTTCAACAAATTGTATTCATCATGTGTTAAAATTTTTCCACTTGTAGTTGATGTACACCTTGTAGGGTGGTTTTGCAGTTTTGACAGATTTGGGGAAAGTAGAAGGTGACCTTTGTAAATGTGTTTTTTGCTTGACCCATATTGGCAAGCATTCCATGCAGTGGTCTAATTTGGTTGTTCAGCCTACTTAGAATTATTGTGAAGTGTGTGGTTTGAAGCTTTGAAATTGGCTATGCTACCTTACCATACAGTTCCATTGATGGTGGAATATTTCAGGCGTACAAGGCTTTCAGACACAGCTAAAATCAGCCAATTTAGTTCTTGAAGATAAGATGCAATTATCAAAATCAACTTTGGCAAATTATTTCTTCTTTACAAACAATTTTGAAAATCATGTGAATTAGGAAGATATCATCCTCATACCTTGCATTCCTTTTACACAATATTTCAATATTATCATTCTGATAAATAGAATTATCACTACATAATACTATGCAATCTTCTTTCTTGTTAAATAAGCTTGAATTACATTTAACCCTGTTAACACCTATATTTTTTCATGTATCATAAAGGTAAACACAATCAACAAAAGTCACCAATCATTTTGCTGTTTGTCAACTATTGTTCTGAGATTGAAATTCTTTCATTAAAGCTATTCTCAGTCACATGAATCATTGAACAAGAAACATTACTGTAATGTTTATTTTGTAGTATGAAATATTGACACAACATAATTCAGCATCAAAATATTTTTTGTACATCATTTTCAACATTAATAATTTGATACCACAAAGCAGTGTCAGATGGAGCATGGATACAAACCTGTGCATGTCTGTAAATCCCCCCACTCACTTCCTCTTTGTTGTTGTTACTAGAACGAGTTTTTTGAAGCAATATTTACATAAATTACTGATTCTTAACTCTATTACAATAATCATATCCAATAGTTCAACAAGACTTAGTAGCACATGGCAAAAATGGAACATCCATTGCAGAATTCATTGTTGATCACCCAAAAATGCTGCATTACCAAGCCCCAATCGATTCCTATGGTAATTCACAACTGGGTTGCAATTTGGTTGTTGCTTCTGCAGTAGTTCAAAAGTTTCTTTTATGTCATCACCACTTAGCAACAAAAATGGTTTCCTTTCACTAGTAGAAACTTCTAATTATCATAATCCACCTTTAGTAATAATTTTAATTTTACCATGCAGTTTTAATTTATTGTAATAGAAACAATATAAAACTGTATGCATATATTCACTTTTATATGCTATAAGGTAAACTTCCAATGGTAAAGTTGTGGTGTTATTATCAAAATAAGCACTAATTATTACAACATCTCAGCAATACTTGAATTCTCTCAAATTTACCAATACAATCTCTGCCAAGTTATGATTATCACTATAATTAATTCTAATTCAATCGATTATAAATGAATCTTTACATTTACCCAAATTATTTGGTAGCATTCCAGCATTCCAATTTAAATTATTCTGAAGTATTACTATAAATTTGAGTATTCAAAGTAATTGATTACTTTTATGCACTACTTCAATCACTGTGATTTAGCTAATTTGTTTATTACTTTACAACACAGAACATCAAACTAAATTCAAATATCTATATATAACCAATTTCTTAATCCACTTTCAAAAATATAACAACGTTTGGTTGATCATAATCACCTTCTGTGAAATCTCCATGTCTGGATTGTAACCATTGTCTGTAACTTGTTGTTTGATGAATAAATCTTTGGAAACATGTTTGTTTGAGTCCATATTGTCACATGAGCTCTGTGAGCTGTCTCAGAATTGTGCTTATTATATTACCAATCTCACAATATCTCTCTTTTCCCTCTCAGTTGTAATTATCAGAATATTGGATATTTATCTTTCCCTTTAGTACCATGTTGTATTTAACTTGTTTAGGTGGGGAATTTTCTTGTTCATCTGTATTATTTTAATTGCTAATTTGAGATGATGCTATTAAAGAGCCTATGTTGCTGTTTTTGTCACATTCTCTTTTTCCTTGCTTGATTGGTTCTTTGTCATTGTTATTTTTGCAAAAATGAGGACAATTGCTTTGTTTCTGACAGACACAAAACCAAATTTGGACTTGTTTCTATTGTCCTTGAATTTTTCAAATGTGCATCTTCGAATCAATTTAATGAGTCATGTAACAAATTTTACATTTTCAATCACTGGATTGTCTGTAGACTTAGTTACGTTTTTGATATCACCCATACCATAATTTGTCATGTTGTTTAAAATTCAAAATTCTGTGATTATCTAATAAAAGTTGAGTTTGTCAATCTACAATTGTGATAAGATGTAAAATGTAACATGTAATATTTAAAACTCATTTGTGAATTGTGGATTTTACTTGTAGTTTTTCATATCATTATCAACTATTGACTAGACTACAATATATTGTGTCAATCATTGCAACCAAACAACTTGACAAGTAAATTTTAAATGTAACCACTTTGGGTAAACCAATTCCACAAATTAAATCCTAAGTAACATTTTTACCTTGATATCACTCCATCAATGAAAGATATTGGGCCTGATGCTTTAATAACTAAAGATAGATTCATTCACATAGATGAAGTTAGTTCTTTCTTCATTGAAACTATTAACATGCTTACTTGTCAAATGGTTTCTCCTCCTGTCCTGTCAAACCAACATTTCGATATTATTCCTTATTGTGTCTTGCATAATAAACTTGTCAGCAATTTGATTAAGTAACAATAATTTTTTTTATTCAAAAACTTCTGAAATAAGAATCTGGTGGTATGAGCTTGGTAACATTGTTGCTTTTGTCCATTCCACCAATTTCCCCTGTTCTAATCATTGGTTGAGTTGAAAAGACATGGTTCTGCTATGGTTGCTCTTGAAGTAGATGTAATTTTTACTGTAAAAAGAGAATTTTCTTATTGTAGATCATCTTTTGTTTGAGGATATGACATTGTAGATGATCATCATAATCTATGATTCAATTTGACTCAATTGTTTTTGCGTTCCATCAATCATACATTCTTAGATGTAAGAAAGTAATAGAGCTGTATACACTGTTAGGTCAAGTGGAAATTCACAAAGAAGTCAGGGGTAGTGTTTTTACATATTATTGCTCAACAAACTGAGTTGTAAATATATCATGTACACTCATACTTAATTCACATTTGCTAGATTATTTACAACAACTATTGTAAGGATATTCAAATCACACATATATTTGGTAAATCATAGATTTCATAGATGATTTTATAAATGCTGTAGTCTTATCCACCAATGAAAAAATATTCAAACTAACAGCAATATTATGAAATACCCAGAAAAGCAAATTTCAAATCAAATCTACTTTTTTCAAAGAGTCTGCATTCAAAATGCTAAAATTCATCATATGGGTCATGACATGACTTGCCATTTCAAAATGACTTTGAGGAAGAAATGGCGGAAAATTATTGTTGTTTATCCTTTACTGGAAATTACTATCTCTAACAGCAAACCTCATAAACAGACTACTTTAATCTCCCTCTTACATTCAGGGATCAGATTCAATTGTATAAGATGTTTGATGTTTTATAATGACACATAAGCAAAGACTTTCTTTTTGTAACAGAAAAGCAGATATAAAATTGAACCTTCCAGTGTGCTATTCAAGGCAATGTTATCAAAGCATTTTAGAATGCTTTGTTTGTTAGGATTACCTTCTGTAGGGTTGATTTTGACAACACAACAAGTCCTGCAAGAATTCATAATTTAGAAACTCTTCAAATTTCAAAAAGCAGGATACCAAGAATTGATCCACTTGATGATGGTGAAACAATTGACAACATAATGACAAAAAATCTTTATAACTTTTCAATTTATGCAACTGTTAATTATTTGAAGCATAATATCTTATATCATGACTTGAATCAAATTAATTTATCCATTCACTCTTAGAATCAACAAGAATCACCATTTCATGATAGTTATCAAATCGATTACTGTTATGCTAATAGCAATTTCAATGCTAATAGCAATTTCAAATATTGGGGATAATGAAAGTAATTATTGATGTATTTTGCTTCATAAATTTTGGAGCTGATATTTCTCAAATGTCATTCAAAGAAATAAAAGTAATAAAATAATAATATTGCAAGAAATCGTATTTACCATTATAAAACATGGAACTCAAGCCATTCAATTTGTTTTCCACAACTTTAAATTTCTATGTCATTGGTTGCAGAACATGTTTTGCTTGTAAGAATTTCTTCATCTCACCCAACAATGAAGGAACAAATGATTGGCATAAAATTAACTCTATAGTGTTGATAACATTTTTGATGATCTATCCTTTTAGATTGAAATGAATCATATGTCATTAAAATTGAAAAATATTGTCAGATTCTTCATGGAAACTACAACATGTTGATAAAGAAAATTTGCCATGTGTGGTGTGAAACATGTTAGATTGGTTTCTTCTTAAATTGCTACTTATTAAATACAAAAAATTATTTTTGTTGATTGGATGATTGTGGCTGAGAAATTGATCATGATAAATAAATCACTTTATTGATGCAGTAATGAGGAAAAGTGATAAAGATCTTTTGATGTATTGTGATAGTAATGAACTTTTTGTTCATAGTACTGTTATTGTACCTAGTATAGTAGTATGTTTTGAAATTATTGTTGATTATCTTGCACAGGTGATGTGCAGAACTATAATGCCTTGAATCACCTACAAATTAAAGTAATCAACAAAATGCAGTCTCCAGGTACCAGGTACACCCATCACCACAAGAAGGTGGACAGTAAATTGCACCAAAAAGGATGATCTCACAAAATCTTAGCCTTGAATCTTTTACATCAACTCATCACTTTTATCCAACAACAATAGATAATTTTTTGGAAAAAAATTATTAGGACAAAAAGAGCAGAATTAAAACTTGGGAAAATTTTCTTTTGAAGAAAATCAACAAAACCCATGAATGAGGTATCAACAACAGGATCATCATGGTCAAAAATACAATGGTGTATTGCTTAATGAAGGATGTGTGAAGTCAAGAATTCTGATGAAGCAACTAGTGGTAATGTTGATTGCTCACACCCTCCCACTTGATGGAAACTTGGACATATTACTTCCCATGAAAGATTTGGACATTTTTCCTAATTCAATAATACAATGACTTTTTTAAAAAGGTTACAATTCATGAGTGGTATTCAAAATGAATGGGGAGTGATAGTAATGTGGTCAAAGGACTATGTGTGGTATCAAATTGATAGATCTAAGCACATTCCCACAAAAAGAGGGAATCAAGATCCAAATCAGATTAATCAGTTGTTGGAGGGACAGGAAATGAACCACACAACATCCAAGAGGATGAAAGCAATTTCAAAAATGATTCATTTTCAGATTTCATGTAAAATAATTTTGAGAGGGAAAACATATCTACTAGTTGACCATGTCATATTTATCACCATAGATGATTGAATCGTTGGTATTTCTTGATTGAATCTGCAGACAAAAGACAATGGACTTCAGATTTCAATTTAGAGCATATTTGATTGCTAAATTTTTCATCAAAGAAGAGGCTTAAACTTTTCATAGTTCTACAGACAAAAAGTCTGTTCATGTCTATATTCTTGAGACAAAATCAATATAGAAGTGGGTCAAATATCATGATCATTCCAAAAGTGTGTCTGGTGTCATCCTTTGAGATTTATGTTGAAACAACTCAAATGCAGTAATGTACATGCCTTCCTACAATTCACCTAGTTTTTTGAAAGAGAATAAAAATTTACCAGTCTCCATTGTTGACACAACCAATCCTACCATCTTTGAAATAGATTAAAAGTGGTCTAAAATACTGTAGTCATTCATAATACCTAATTTATGATTTATGATATCTAATTCAGTTGTAAATAAAAACATTGCAAAAGTTAAGTATTTTCATACACATGGAATTCAACTGTTGACATATTTCCTATCCATGACAAATTACTATCCTTCAACTTTACTTGGAACATATTTTGAACCCAAACATTTTTATATTATTATTGGTGAAAAGTTGTAACTCATATTCCAACATGAGCATGGCATTATGAAATTAAAATAAATTTAGACAAAGCTGAACATATTGCAACACCGTAGCTATTGCACCACACACACTTTTTTATTTTCCAAGACACATTTCATAATTTATGACCTTGTGATGCTTCCAAATACAAAATTTGGAAGATTGTAGTAAGACCTCAAATAATTCATAACATTAAAACAATTTTGGCAATTTCACCTGATCTTGATCTAACTCAATTGCAAAACAATGAACATTATTGAATGAAACATCATTGCAGAATACGGACATAGCATTAGGATTATTTCTCTCAAACATCCTGTTTCAATCAACATGCACTAAGACTTTTGTAATAAATCTTTGATAACAGAACACCAGATACTAAGCCACCATGCAAAGAGCAATTCCGACCAGTTTGGTGTAATTGACCTTCATTCATTTGTTCAAACCATAGTAACATCAATGATATAGTCCAAACTTACATGAAAACAAAGGTATCTTCTGCACTATATTGTCAGAAGTGAAAAATATAATGGATATGACATATAATATGAATGTATATAGAGGTATTTTCATTATTATGATGCAGTGTAATGATAAGATAACAATTTAAATGATTTGATTACTCGCCATACAGGAATACTATCATAATTGTTTGCAGAAATTACATGATCACTGAGAAACACTCAATCATGTCAGTATGATAACTTGATATTGTGCATTGCTCCAAATATATCCACAGTGATTCAAGTACTACCAAGCAGTGCAGAATTGTGATCTGTCCTAGTAGTAGGGTAATGGGCATCAATTACTTATGGATGAGTGGGTACCAGGCAAATACCCAAGGGGCTAAGTTTGTACTGTACTTCATCCAATCTTGGTGACTGGTGACTACCAACTGTTGCTGTTGACATTCAGCACCCATTGCTGCTACAGCATTTGGAACCAAGAGAACAACCATAACAGTGATAGGATTAAACCTTCTGAGCTATCATGATCATTAAAAAGCAGTGACAGTAAATAATAATGAGCTCACAAAGAATTGCCGTCATTGCATAATCACCATTTACTATCTTTGTCTGTTCATGTCATTCATCATGCACAAAATAACACACACTTTGTCTTAAGATGACTTGATGGTGAGATCATAAGATATACAAGATAATAAAATTCTAATGATGTGGATGGTTTGTACTAGCTGTATTTTTCAGTGTGACAGCTACCATTGATATTATTTTTGTGTGGGACTTGTAAATGATTGAAATCCTAAAATAATGAAATGATCGACAAAAATATCGCCGATTCCAGATCGGGGTCATTGTTAATGAGGGTGATCCAATGCATATAAATGTCACGAAAAAATCTACGTTCGAATTAATAGTAGAAGGAGAGAGAGAATCGTGATTTCAAATCGGCCATCTTTTTATACATGGGAACTAGTAATTATTCATATAGTCGTTACATGTAAAATGATACCAGACTATTATCAATCTCATTGTCTCTCTCTCTCTGTAAAAAATCCTTCACAATTCTCTGTTGATCTCAAACTACAGGACTCTAGGTATGTAAAATCTACTTACCTGTAGACTTCGCAATATTTCGTGGGTGGATGGTATCGTACGTTGTATTGTACGTCGCCATACATATCGTCGATTGGCGTCCATCCGTCTCCACGCGGCGACACGAGGGATCTTGGACTTTTTCGCGGCGATCCAAGAAGAATCCACCATCAGCCATCTCTCTACCTACTTCTATTATTTTATCTTCGCCATCTCGATATCAATCTGTCTACTGTACAACATTTGGATTTTTCATACGGTACAACAATATAATATATTGTACTTCTTCTTCTAGTTGTGAGCGAGAGCCAATCATCGCATGCATGCATCACATCGCATCATCATCATCACCATCACCATCCTAATCACTTGCTAAATATATTTTAATTGCCCGACCTTCATCGATCCCACCTTGGACCATCTTCACCGCCGGGTCCCTGGAAAGACGCCCATATATTTGTTTTCGTTTCTCTTCTGTTCCCCGTGTGTCAGTCCTTCGTGTCAGTTCTTCGACTCGGGCCTCGTACCACCACCACCTGAGGCAGCAACCAATATCCAATATCCAATATCCCCACATTTCTTGTTCGAGGCGGCCGGTCGACTCGTCGAGCTCCGTCACAGCTCACAGCCCCCCAACCAACCCTTCGACCCATAACCCATCAACATCAACAAACAACCCATCGCCCCCTCGCGGCACCATGAGCACCGAAGCCTCCCCCAGCGGCACCCCCGCCCCGCCGGCCCCCGTCCCGCCCGCAGGCCCCTCCCCCCTCCAAATCGGCAAGTCCTTCATCAAGCAGTACTACAAAACGCTGTTGGAAAAGCCCTCCCAAATCCAAAAGTTCTACCAACCGGACAGCATCCTCTCGCGGGGCATGGAGCCCTCGGCGCCCACCGATCCCCTGGCCATTTCGGAGGTGCTCAACGCAGCCGCCGACGATCACGACCGCCTTGCCAACGATCCCGGCAACGGCAGCGCCGCCTTCCACCCGCACGACCCCTCCGACACCCCCGCCGAGCGCATTCGCAAGACTTTCTTCGAATGGGCCGGCAGGGGCATCGAGGAGCTCGCGTCGTCCAAGACCCAGAAAGGCGGCGATGACGACGGCGCCAAAGATGCTGCGGTCGCCGACGATGATGATGCCGACGATGACGACGACGACGTCCTCCGCATCGACTTCGAACGCGGCGCCATCGACGCCCAGGAATCCGTCGGGGGGGGAATCCTCCTGGTCGTCACGGGACACATGTTCCTCCCCTCGTCGAAACCGTCCGTGGCCTCGCCGTTCGTGCACACGTTCTTTTTGAACAACGGGGCTCCTCCGGGGAGGAAGAGGCAGTTTTACGTGCGGAACGACGTGTTGAGGTTTCTGTTGCCCGTGTTGGCGGACGAGCCCCCGGTTGCGGTGGGAGTGGAGGAGAAGGAAAAGGGAAAGGAAAAGGAGGAGGAAAAAGAAACGAAGGTAAACACGAGGGAGGACGAGGAGCAGGAGAAGCAGAAAGAGGAAGAAGGTGTGCCGGTGGCGGTGCCCGAGGACGAAGAGGAAGCGCCCAAAAAAGTTGACGAGGAAACTGTTGCCGTGGAAAAGGAAGCCCCGGCCGTTCCTCCCGCCGACACGACCGTGTCAGAGATCGTGGACGCGTCGGTGGAAGCGGAAGTGGAAGAGGCGGTGGAGGAATCGAAAGCGGAAACTCCGGAATCCTCGGTGGAATCGGCTCGTCTGGAAGTGGAACCGGTGACGGAACTGGACGCGGAACCTCCCATCGAGGTCGAACCGCAGGAGGAAGAGGCCGTGGAAGAGACGAAGGAAGAAGTCGTATTCGAACCGACCGCGGAAGTCGAATCGCCAACGGAGGAAGGAAAGGCCCCTGTGGAACCTACAGCTTCGGACTCCGCCGAAGTGGCAACGGCTTTAGAAGGGAAGAAAAAGCGCTATCGTCGCAGGAGAGGAGGCGGTGCCGGAGGAGGAGGCAAATCTTCTCGATCCAGTTCACCCGCCGTTGGCGCCGGAGACGGAGACGATGCCGCCGAATCGCCCATCGCCGTTGCTACTGCGGAGTCGAAGGAAGAACAACCTCCGCCGCAACAGCCGGAAAAACCCAAGACTCCGGGATCGTGGGCCAGTCTCGTCGCCGGCGGAAGCGGACCGGTGCTCAAGGAGGATGGACCTGCCGCCGGAAAGACGAAGGGACATCCCAAGCAAGATCGGAGGGTGAAATCTCCCAAAGGGCAGGGAGAAGACAAGGCGGCGACTTCCGCCTCTATCAACCACCACCATCACGATTCTTCCACCGCCAAAGCCCCGCCTCAAAGCCAACAAACGTCTCGTTCCTACGATCGCACGCACGCCAAAGACAATACCCACCAACACCACCAAAACAACAACAACAACAACAACGATACCTCCGACTCCGCTGCCGGACCCTCCGCCACCACTACCAACAACGTCCCCCCGCCACAATCCCGAACGCTATCCAACCAACGCACGCCCGAAGCCACCCTCTTCATCCGAAACATCCCCGACGCCACGAAAGAACCCGAAATCCGATCCCTCTTCGAATCCTACGGGGTCGCCAACGGAAACCGTATTCTCGGCATCACCCTCAATGCCAATCGCGGATTCTGCTTCGTCGATTTCGATGGAACCGCGGCGGTCTATGCCATCGTGGAGGAGGCGCAGAAGAGTCTGGTCAAGGACGAGAGGACGGGACGGAAGATCGAGAGTTCCTTTATGGTGCATGGCAGGGTTTTGGATGTGGACCAGAAGATCAAGACGCTGCAGCCTGGTGGCAGCGGAAGCGGGGCTGGAGGCGGAATGGGATCCGGAGGAGGAGGAGGGAGAAGGTACAATAGGAGCCCTCCCGGTAGTCGAGGGACGAGAGGAATGGGAATGCGGCGCAGTCCGCCGAGAGATGGGGGGAGAAGGTCGAGTGGAGGAGGGGGAAATAGGTAACAAGCTTGAAATTCGTCTACTTGACAGCATGGTTTGGACGTGGACAATGGCTAGATATTCTTATTGTCTGTTTCAGTGGAAAAATATGCGCGTTTAATTATCGAACGAAAGAGGATTGATGGGAGAATCGGAAACTTTGTGTCGGCAGATCCGATAAATCATTTGGAATTTGAAAGGTTTGGCGTTGCAGATGAATGATTTTTTTGTTATCGAGGCAAGGAGAGTCACGGAAACCGACCAAGCGACAAAAATATGACGACTCACCACATCATGAAGTGGAAGCGTGGAAAAATGATAATGTTAATTGGTCTGACACCATGATGCCACAAATTATAATCAATTGCGTTCTATTGAGATTGGGTTGTTCTAGCTAAGATAATGATGCTAGGTGAAAAGACGTTCAAAATTCGAAAAATAACATCTTGATGCGATTCAGAGAGAGTAATAGATTACAGTGTTACTTATTCAATAGTTTCCTGCCTTCTATCGACATGCCTTAGTCCAATTGATTGGAAAACGGAAAGTCACTGTCATCACAATGATGGGTTATCATATCATGCGAGAAGATACCACGCCTTTGCGGCCCCGCAATTACCAAGTAAAGATTTGATGTTGATCTTGAAAGAATTCATAATTAATTGTGGTTAAAGAGAAAACTATAGACTAATGATGTTATGACCTAAAATCTAAATAAAACGTTCTCAAGAAGAACCTGGGCAGCGATCAAATCAAACTTGATCAATCATTCCCATTCTCCGGCAAAATTCAACCCATACAGACACACATGACTTAAATCGATAGAGCCTCCAATGTGCGTGCGCTCATGGCCACGAAGCAATTCGATATGACCAAATTTACGAAGAGGACGACGAATACGGTGCTGATGTCGTCATAATAAGCAATGTAACCCGACATGATGGGAAACAAAATCCTTGCCAGCGATCCTGCCGAGGCAAACCAACCTTGAAGCGTTCCCTGAGGTCGTCTTCCAACAACTGAAGTAGCGTCATGGAGATGATTCGTCTTAGAAGACCATTCTCAATCATTAATAGAACCTGGAATATCATTACTTCCTTTCTCACCTTTGGAGAACAACCCAATGACGGCAGTATGACCGATGGGATATCCAATTCCATAAATCATCAATATCCCGACAAAGTACTTCCAAACAGCATTCTCCGCCCCATCCTCTAAACTGTCCAAGGGAGAAAACCCAATAATCCCCAGTGCACAAACCGTAATACCCCCGATAATCATCTGAACGTCCGTGAGCACTCTCCCTATGTGTCCCATACTCAGAAGGGAAAAGACTCCAACAACTCCATTCAGCGAAACAATCGTACCGGCAGTAGCAGCCGATAGACCAAAATGAGATTGAGCATAACTAATACCCATAGTTTCGAAAGCTCCAATGCTGCCTTTGGTGGATACATTGAGGAGCATGCACCCGATCAGGGCGGCATTGTAAGTTGTGAGTCCGAACCAAGTGATGGTGTTGGCCACGTCGTCCCTTTCCATTATGGTTTTGGATTTCTTTTTTTGTTCGGGTTTGGATCTGCATCGTTCGCGAAAGCCGGTGAAAAGGAAGACGAAGGTGATAATGCAGAGGAGGGACATGAAGTAGGCTGGTGCCGAGTATTGGTCGATTATGATGAAGCTAGCAGTGTAAGATGAAAGAGTTGATGGGGGTGAAACTGATGAGATAAAATAATGTCAACGTGACTGCAAACAAGTCTACCCGAGATATCGTACAGCGAGTGAATTTCTCACCCTATTTTGTATTTTCTATCCTGAAGTAGATACATAAACAAAGATCCGAAGAATGGCGTCACTGTGACCCAAGCGTAATCCACATCAATTAAAAAAACAACAAAGCACTAAATGGGTCAGAATAAAAAAAAATGCAACAGCATGGATGGCTTTGTCACATCTCATATTTCCATTTATTTCGTAACACTTACCTGTGAATCCTCCGTATTGGACTGCCGTCAACCAAGCAATATAAGTTGTTCTTTGCCTGGTTGCAGTTATCTCAGCAACATATGCACGAGTTACACCGAGTGTGGCACTTCCGATCCCCATGGTAATCTGAGAAAATACCAAAAAGAACAAACTTCCAATTCGATACACTTGAGCAAAGAAAAGGCATCCAATGAACATAATGGAAGTGCTCAATAAAAGCGTCTTGGTATATCCGCGGTCTATCGACCACTTTCCAAGTCCAGGCGAAGCGATGATCCTTCCAAACGAAAAAGCACCAACGGCATATCCAAGCCAAACGGAATTGCCACCAAGTTCCTGGACGAGCGGCCACATGACCGGGAAGAGCACTCCTCGATTCATATCGCCGATCAAGACAACACAGCAAATAATGAAAAATCCAAAGGGGTCTGCCAATCCTTCCGCAGTTAAAACGGAGGACGATATGGATATGACATCTTCGTGAACTGGGGCTTGGTAATTATTGTTGTTTGGTCCATCTTCCATGGCTATGTAATGCTCGTCGTATTTAGCTCTATCTC